>JANHFL010003833.1:15952-36152 GCA_032468155.1 Oxyrhabdium leporinum | reverse complement strand
ATTTGATTAATTAGGTACAGAAGATATCTTGGCTATGGGAACTATCTCTCTTGTGGTGCACTTTCTCACAATTAGTCAGAGTCACTCAGAAGCTTCATATAGTGAAGTCAGCAAAAAGACTCAGAAAGAATTTGTCAGAGAAGTTCAATCTGAGTAAAAAAATATATATGCATTAACTGGTGAACATATACTGAGTCTCCCTAAAGTAATTTGTGTTGCTCAGTATTTTACTTTTCTGAAAGAATAGACTTGAAATTGCTACCACCATCATCTATTTGAAACAGTTCTTCAAAGAAATAACTTGAAATGACACCAACAAATAGGTATTTCTTTGATTAAGTATTGTTTTACAGTTGTCTATACATTTGAGCACTATAATCAAATAGCTAAAATCATGATTGGAAGCAACTGTTTGAATTCTTTCCCAGTGTAGAAATCTATTGTTAAAAAAAAACAAAAACACATTCTGAGAGAGCAGTATTTTCTGATAATACTTCCGGAAGTAGTTCCTAGAGTTTTGTCCAAATGACTTTATAATTTGAGTTCATTATTTAATCAAGAAATGTTTCATCATCCATAAAACTGCTCAAATATTTGAACAGTTTTGTCTTGAATGGAACTTGCTTGTGCTGCAGAATACTTGTTGATATTCCATATCACTTGGAATGAAAAGTCTTGAACAAAGCCCAAAGGCAAGTGAAATTCTAAATAAATAAAATAATATATTAAATTTGAAATAATTACCTAGGAAAAATATATAGACATGAGGAAGATCCAGGATTACACATGTAGCTCCAAGGCTAATGCATTTTTAGGATGTCTTGGGAAAAAATTACTCATCAGATGGGAAAGAAGGAGTGGCCCATTCAGTTCTGTTTGGATTATATTACATTTTAAATTAAACATTATAAACTGGGAAATTATATAGCAACCTGACAAATATAATGAACTATCTGGAAACCAAAGACAGTAAAGTTAAATGTTTAGATATAGCCTGCCTAGAGAAGAGAATATAAAAATGTATGACATCTACATGTGGCTTTGATTTAAGAAAAATCAATTCCCAAGTGAGCACACTTAAAATGAATAGTCCATGAAGACCATTCTCTGCCTCCAGAAACGTTTTCACAACTATGAGTTTTCTGCAGCACAAGCAAGTTCCTTTCAAGCATGGGTTGATTCTGCATGAAGATGTGTGACTTTCAAACAATCTGATATTTTCTGAAACTAATTCTAAAGGGATATTTAGCCCTTCCTTCATTGTCAGAAGCCAAGGAGGGTACAGTGGAGACGGAAACAATGTAAGGCTATTGAATGAACTTGTCATGCTTTTATTTTTATTCTATTTGAACAAGCTTATGTTCTTTTTAGATCAGTTTTTCATGTATTTAATAATAATCATTTTCTTTTCTTTTTTTTATAAGAGCATGAAATCATTAGGCTATGCTTACACGGAACATGTTTTGGGAGAAAAGTTCTAAATTCTAGGTAGTCCTACACATTGATGATGATGATGCTATCCATTCAGTCATGTCTGATTCTTGGAAATTCTATGGGCCAGGTCTCTCTACATCTTCTGATTTAGCACGACATACCAAAATAAGTAAGACACAGTTTTGTGATTTTTTTCCCTTCCAGTGACATTTCTGATGTTATGTGCTCAGTACTTGTTTGTTGGTCACTTTTACTGTCCAGAAAGTCTTCTCCAGGAGCTTAAACATTGATTTTCTTCCTGTCTTGCATTTTTAAAGTCCAACTTTCACAACCAGAGGTAGCTATGGAGAACATGATAGAATCGACCAACATATATTTGGTTGCCAGGCTGATTTCTATTTTGATGTTTCCCTTCCTTGCAATGGTCATGAGCTTGGTCTTTTTGATGTTCAGAATTAAAAAAGCCCAATATTGATTAGGCTTCCTTGTGAGTCAGAAAAATGGTGCTGCTGTTTAAGAATTACCTTAAGTTTAATAAGTAGATTTCTTAAAGAGGGGGCAACTATCACATTTGCATTGAAGCTTAGAAAAACATTGCTTCCTTTAATGTATTGAAGAAGGGGATTCTGCATGTCCAGTACCCTTTCTCCAAATCATGTCCAAACCTTACACAGCCTTAAAACACTTTATCACTCACACAAATATTTGCATTTGAATTTTACACTATATTTTGCCCCATCTTATCCATTTTATATGAATTTTTACAAGGATAGTTTTGGACAACTTTGTCTTAATATACACAGTTTGAATTAAGGACCACATCAAAAATGTCAGTCATACGGAGAACTACATCCTGACTGCAAATCAATTTGGGAAAAGTGAATTAAATCAATTCATTTAAAATATGGAGTAACAAACAAGTTGCCTCATCTTTAATTTTAAGATATTCCATAGTTCTCTACATTTCTTACTTTTTCCTTTGTAACACCATGCTACAAAGTGTTTTATGGATTGTACAACCCAATGCTTTTAAAAACCAGATGCAGTACAAATTTGTTTTTGAAAAGTGTTGTGTTGTAAAACTATTATGATAACAATAAAGTCTGCTAACCAGTGTTGTTCTAGCTGAGTTAATAAGTTTATTTTATGGATAGAAAAATTAATCTGGAAAAAGAAAAGAAAGTTTTAAAAATTTAATATCCTTGATTTGTATATATCTTAAAAAAAAATATTTTCCCCAATGGATATTGACATTTTAAAAGTTAATGTGAATTTTAATATTGCACTAAAAACAAAAGGTTGATACTTCATATTTTATCATTCCTATAAAATAAGTACTAGTTATGCATTATTGAGACTTTGATTTAGCTCGTGGCTTGGCAGCAAAAACTAACAAATCTCAGGCTTGTGAACAATGTTTCTCTTACATTATTCATCCTAATCTTCTAACTTCAGAGCCTCACAAGACATGAAATATATTGTCAAAATCAGAATACTAGCCATTAAATTTTGTATCCAGTTGGCTACAATAGTAGAAATGAATTAAATCATAAAATGCCTTTCATTCTTGCAAACAGGGGAGAGGAATGACATTTCAATCTGTTTCCTCACTCAGCTTCTTTAGATATGTTTTAGTCAGCAGTTTCCCCCCCCCAAGTGGAGTATAGCTATCTTGGGACTACGTGGGACCCCAGTTATTACATAAAACATAATCATTGCATTAATTATTGATCTGTTTCAAGCTTTCATTAGAGAACCAAAGTATTTCTTTGATGTCCTAAGAATCTTTAGCTCCTTTTTTGTTTTGCAAAAGAAAAAAAAAACAGAAAATAGGAGTACCAACATTGTTTTCATTAATGTTTCAAATGATATCTAACATAGTAATCCTTTGCAACCCCCTCTGAGGTTACAATATTATAATCACCGGTGTGTGCATGTTTTTTCACCTATTTTCTTTTTCTATTCAGGGAGATAAAAAAGAGAAGTGCTTTGAACCTCTGATTAATTAATGCAAAATGGCACATGCAACATTTGTGATGTTAATGTTAAATGCAAGATGAATACATTACAGTGTAATCCCAGATCTGCCTATTCAGAAATACTATAAATTTAGTAGTTTTCTTTAGGACAGAGCTCCAGACAAGGGTGATTGGATCTTACAATCAGAATGTGTTATAACTTGGCAGAGCTTGATAGAAAGCAGATTGAATCTTGTATCTGCATGGTTTTTTGTTTTTTTTAAATAGTCTATTGAAAACTGTCAATATATTGCAGAACTAGACAATGTGTTTAAGGAATTGACATCAACAACCAATGCCTTATCCATGCTGCCTGGTGACCCAATTGGCACAATGGGCAACTAATCACTTCTATAGGGCAGAAATGGTTCATGTCACCCTCACCACTCACCATCAAAGTATTCTTAGGCCGCCTTTTCCTACGAAACATCTGGAGAACATTTTTTCTATGTAACTGCTCCAGTCAATTTGCCATTGTACAGTAGCAATTCCTTGGCTGTTTTGGAGAGGAAGGAGCAACCCTTCAACTGAGTTAAGGCTTACTATTCTCAAATTCTTTAAAGCTGCATTTTTACTATGAGTGGTCTTGTAGCACAATGGCTGTAATTCTGACTTTTGATTTCAATTATGTGAATCCAGCATGTGCATTTTAAGGCTGCCATGGTCCAATTGGTCTGGAAGGCATCTGCCTGTGGAATATTTTTTAAGGATTGTAAGGATAGCAATAATTCTAGTAAAGACTTTTCACAGTATTGCTACTCAGTGCTACATGGCAATAAGGCTAGATACTGAACGGATATGAAAGCTGACATGGCTTCTAACAAAGAAATTCCAGAGGACAGAGATGACATGGTCTACAAAATAATTTTTAACAGAAGAAAATTTCAAATAGAACAAGATATATGACCTTTTAATGGAAAGACCAACGTAGATATAGAGAATACCATGGCACTAATGAAAATAAGAGATTGCATGGTTAAGTAACACATATGGTTATTATTATGCTGATTTGATTTGATTTGATTTTAATCAAATTTATAAGACAACCTTAGTTATAATAAATCTGAGTAGAGTAGAAGCGAGACACACTTAATAAAAGAAAGCAATAATGCTGGCATGAACAGAGCCAACACATTCACACAATTCCCTTAGAAGGTATAAACTCTATACCAATACTTTGGTAAAAAGTCAGGTCTTTAAAGCCCATTTGGGATTATCCAAACTTTTGGAAGATACAAATAGCACTCTTTTAAAGATGGAACCTGGGAATGCGCCCCCTGCTTTTGATCTATCCAGAGAGGTGCTCTTCCAGATTGCCAGGCTCAACAATATAAAGAGAATTATTGATCAAAATCAGCACATTAAATTGTACCTGAGCCTTATGGATAGCCAATGTATGATGCACAATAAAGATATTACATGGGCATACTAATTTATTCCCATAATTGCTCACACTGCTGCATTTTGGGCTAGCTACAGCTTCTAATGGTCTTCAAAGGTAGCCCTTATATAGACCCTTATTTGTTTCCTCTTTTTTTAAAATAATATTCTCCCAATAGTAAAAGTACCCCATAAAACAGGGACCCCATTAAAACTATACAAAACAGTGAAGATTAAACCTAAAGGCCTATTAATGATGGACTAATATCATAAATAATTTAAAAGCCTTTGAAAACAACAAGGAACAGATAATAAAGGTGAAGCTTAGTGAACATCTGGACCAAAAGGATTTACACAGTAGCCCCAACGTTCTCAGAATTTGTCTCTCACATTTTAAGGATAGCAAATAGTGACCAGAGAGTATAGCAGTGGCAATAAAGCTCAGGAAATTGAATAGAAGCTTGGACAACTGAGCTGGATTGCTGGATGCAAATCAAAATTGCCTTTTGCCCCCATTGTGTTTTGCAGGGCATCTTTTGGTAATGCTCTATTGTTCATATAATATATGTGTATAGGTGTGTTGTTTTCAGATGCATATTGTTTTTCAAGCCAAAATTATTTTCCAGCTTTAGTTTCAAGGATCAAATCCAAACACTGACATATGGATTTGTGGTGTGTGCATAGGAAACAAATTAGTTTAATAGATTTTTGTTTTGAAATATTGTTCAAAACCATTCTCATTATATTTATGGGGTCTTTCATTCAAAATGTGAGCAGAATATTAATCTTCAGTATAGATTCTAGCATTTAACTATTAAACCTTTGCACTTTGACACACATTTTACCAGGAAAAGTCAACTCTAAATAAGGAAAAGCTAATTAACACCCTCCCCCCCCCCACAATTTTCAAACAATCTTGCTGATTCCAGCGAAATACAAAATAGGCAATAATTCCTTTTGGAATACATTTTCATTACTAATGAGATTACACCAGCAAGGAAACAGCCATTCTCAGGGGGTTGATAGAGCAGAAAATGTACAAGCGTTGCTTTCATCTCTCTGGGTTAACTACAGCAAAGTTAACTTGAAGATTTAGAAAACAACAAAATTAGAGTGGAATCATCCTTTCTTACTGCATTTATCATTTACATTTGATTTTTTAAATCTTATTATGTTGGACTTAATAAAAACATTTCTGAAATAAAAACCTAGCCTAAATATTTGAGAGTTATTAGTTAAATAAAGATCTTCTACCTGGTCCTGAATCCATTCCAAGCAGATGACATACCTTTCCCACTCCAACACAAGATAGTGATGCTTCTATAAATGTATCAGGTAGTCCTTGATTTACAACAGTTCATTTAGTGACCATTCAAAATTACAATGGCATTGAAAAAAATTACATGACCATTTTTCACAGTTAACACCTTGATCAAAGTCTCCCATGATCAAAATTCAGATGCTTGGCAACTGGTTCATACTTATGACCATTGCTGTGTCCCAAGGTCATGGAATCACCTTTTACAACCTTTTGACAAGCAAAGTCAATGGGGAATCCAGATTCACTTAACAATTGGTTACTAACTTATTAACTGCAGTGATTCACTTAACAACTATGGCAAGAAAGGTCAAAAGGAAAAACTCACTTAACAACAGAAATTTTGGGTTCAATTGTGGTCGTAAGTTGAGGATTACCTGTACTAATACTCAAATAAAAAACATACAATAAACATGACAGACGGATTATACCATACTTTAAAAGCTAATATATATTATTATGAAACTATGCTTAACAGAGGCTGTGTTTTGGTGAATGAGTGCCAAATTGATAGCTTTTTCTGATAGGAATGTTACTGGTTAACAGGCAACTTGATCTAATAGTGGTGCTATTTCGAATACCCATATTGATAATGGCAATGTAACATGTTCATGATCTCATACATCCCCAGGAGCAATGTAATTGGAATGTAATTTTCTTATGAATGTGACTGCTAATCCATAAACCTGGAGAGATTGTAAGTGAATCCTAACTAATGTTTTGTATTTGAGATTTACTCCAGTAGAAGTATCAAAATGGTGTTCTTGTGATAGGACAGTTAAAGACCAATAGATTATCAATTGTCTTCTTGTTTATGATATCTGCAAGTACCATATTCTTCCCCCTCAGGCCTATCTTCTCAAGGCAAAACATAAGCAGTTCTTTCTTACTTGTATTTTCCTCCTTCTTAATTTGTCTTTCTCTGTGTCCATTTTTGTTTCATTGAACCTTTCTTAACGGCACAAATACTTGAGATTGATCTGACCAAGGCAGAATATAGTGGAACCAGAGAATGCACTTCTGCTGATGCAGGCTAATATTACATTTGTCTTTGCACAAACTAGGTCATACTATTCAGCTCGTGATCAATTATACCCAGAATGTATTCTCCAGCCTATATCTGTACAATTAATATGTTTTTTTTCTAAGTGAGGAACTTTGAATTAGGCTCTGCTAAATTTCATACAGTTATTTTCAACTCACCTTTTTACCCTATCAAGTCCACCTTCAATTTTGTGTCTCCTAAACAAATTAGTTATCCCATCCAATTGTGTCACTCTATCTCAGCTCAACCCACCTAAGTCACAGGTTTATTGTAGGAAAAATAGGAGGCAGGAGATTTCATTAGTTATGTATGCCACCCTAATTAAGCCATCATAAATAAAAGCAGGACAAAAATTCATTAATTCAATAAATTTTACTTCTTTATCCAAATCATTAATAGGAATGTTCCCCTGAATTTTCTGACATCTAATTTGTCTTTAGTGACAAACTGTTTATAAGCCTTTTGAGTATGATTTTATGTCTATTTACCCAGTGAACTATCATACCATTCAACTTATAGTTGTCAAAATGTTATGGGGTACACTGTCAAATGCTTTGCTGAAATTGAGATATATTACATACTCAGAGTTTTATCATGTTCTGCTTAGGGAAGCCACCAATCAAAAAATGGAATAAGATTAGTCTGGCTCTGCTTGTTTTTAACAATCTTCATTACCACAAAATCAAATAAAGTTAAATCAGAACACTTTATTATATGGATATAGAATATTCCCTGCTATCAGTGTCGGTCTATATAGTGTGCACATTTGTAAAACAATTAGAAAAAATAGTTCAGACCATACACCTGGAACTAGCAGCTATTCATCTATCTATAGACTTGTAAATCCATTCAAAATTCTACCTACATTTGACTCCATTTCTCATAGCTTCTCCTGTTATGGAAGCATTTATTACAATGAGCTTATTAAAGTTTTATTAGAATCTGTTTTCTTGAAGTCCTCAGTTAACCATAGAGACTAATGCTCCAAACATATTAATCAAGCAAGAATGATTGGTTCTTTTATTGTTTCCTTCCGAGTCAGTCATGTCATTTTATAGTGTAATCTGAAAGTTAATGTGTGAACTAGTATACAGCTTTCAGAAGCATACTTTATTTTTATATGTAGGTTTCACAGGCAATTGCTTTGTGTAGATTTTGACTGGAAAAAGACTAGAATGGACTCCAATCAAGGCTGCTTTCCAAAGCACAACATTTTGGCACCTATTGCAAATTTTTCCCATAGAAATCCATGGTTGAGACTGTTATTGCCATGCACATGCAGTAATTCTAGAGGAAAGGCAGGTCACCCAGGTCTCCTGCTGAAGACATTTCTTTCATTCTCATGGGAAAGGAAATATAAATGCAGGATAAATGAGAACACTTGATGGGCCGGTACTTAAAATAAAATAAAATAAAATAAAATAAAATAAAGTAAATAAAATAAAATAAAATAATAAGTAAAATAAAATAAGATAAAAAATAAATAAATAAATCCTCTAAAATGTCTGTAAGATCTTTTTTTTTTGTTAACCTTTCCCTCCCATCTTTCAGTATCAAAGCAGACGGAGGCTTAGCGGAGGTCAATGCAGAAGGAAGGCAGTCTATATTGAAGCTATCACCTTTTTGAAGTATCAAAAGTCCGATTATACTATTTTCTTAATTTTTTTTTACATTTAAATCTGTAAAAACAGTATATGCATAACTGCAAAATATTAGACCTTGAATTAATTATTGGTGCCAGCCTTCACTCTTAACTGTGTCTCTTGCCATTTAGGCATCAGTTTCAGAGATTCCAAAAGTTAAAACCTACCTGTCACTTTAGCCAGCTTAGGAGTACATTTCTTATTCTTCCAAACTGTCACTTCTCACTCCCTGCTGAATACACCTGTCTGACCCATAACAAATCTTTGGCTCTCTGAGAGTGTACACTGCCTCTTATCTTGTATTGCTTAACTATTGAAAGCATTTTGGGATAAAGGTGTATGGCAGTTGTTTCACAAAGTAATTTTTCTTTGTATCAAGTATGAGGACTTGCAACTATCTTTTTTAAAAAAATGTTTGTGTGAAAGACAGGGAGAGAGGGAGAGAAGAAGAAGAGAGAGAGAGATGAGGAAATGCCTTTACTACGTGAAGCATAGAAAGCACAAACTTTCTGTTGCAAAAGCGATTTTTTCTTTTGCCTACAGGGATTATTTCTAGATGATGCATTTGGCATCAGATGAAACCATATGGGAGCATTTTGAATTTTGGTTCAAAAATCAAAACTGCAAACCTCTTAAATACACTTCTTCAAGAAACACAAGAGGGACATTATACTGAAAAATGAAGTGGAAAAACTGCAGGTGGGTTCAGTTCCTTTCTCATGTGCCAGAGTAAGAAAATGGGATGGAATGGAACTTTGAACCAGATGGAAACACACAAGACTCATATTTCAGAAATTCAAATACTGAGCTTTGAATAAGTTTCCTCCACTGATATCTATGCTGTATCAGTGGATATTCTGATCAAGCTGACCATATATGTTATTGGCAAAAACAGCTGCATTGTGAATTCTTCTTGTTTGAAATATACAAAAATAGCTACAGTTATACAATTCTTAACTTATTTTCCCACATAGCTTAGAATTGCTTATCAAACACAAACCAATCTAGAAGAACACATGAGTACTCCTTTTAGAAATATGTTTTAAAATGTTCAATGCATTATAGAAAAAGTTAAAAATTTAACAACCTTGTAAATTCTAGATCAGTTCAAAGGTACAATTGCTTCTTTCCTTAGCAGCCAGTCAGTCCAAGGTCTACAGGAAGTCTCGAAACAAGGCATCAATGCAATATGATTGTTTTACTCCCCTGGATTGGAAACCGTATTGCCAATGCTACTGGGAGTTAGGACTATGTAGATCAGAGTAAATCTGGTTATACCAAAGCTGCAGGGGTTCAGATGTTATTCATTTCATTTTGTTTCAGTGAATCATGTTATCCCAAATGTTTGGTATTGTAAAGTTTTGTCGGGATATTTCCAGGATAGGATAAATTATTGCAATGCACTTTTTTGTATGCCATGCACATCATTATAACTTTTTATATACAACTACCCCAATAAACACTTTTTTCTTATTCAGGTCTTTTGAAAGTAATCATTGTTTACATTCAGTTAAACTTAATATATGTGTCTATACAGCGTTCCTAATTTCATGTGTTTCTTGATTCCTTCTATTCAAAAAAAGTTTTATATGCAGTTATATGAGGGAGATAAATAAGTTCAATATACTATCTTTTCTTCTCTTCTCTTCTCTTCCCATCCCCTTTCCTATTGTTTTCTTTTTTTTCTCTTTTAATTTTCAGAAGTTGTATTCAAAAATTTACAAATTTTAGGATTCCAATTGGAGTATGTTTATGAAAGTATCTTTTATGATTTTTAAAGTACACTAAGTAATACATTTTATCTAGAAGATTGTTTAGATTAGATTTGTGTAAGAAAAAATGAAAATCTATCCCAAAGAGTGCTACAAAAACAAAACATAAAGAAATCAGCTATGTAGAATTTTTTTTAATATTTTTGTTGCTTTTATTTATTTACTTGCTTTAAAAAGGAAAAAGAAAACAAGAACTATGATAAAAATATTGTATTAACAGTGACTTCTCTTATGGATAAATATATCACTTATATAAAGCTTTATATCATAGTTTCATTAAAGGATGACCATATATACTTTTATTTATTTTAAAATATTCACTTTGGCTATTTTACAAGAAGCAGTGGTAGGGATAAATTCCAGATCATTTTGAACTTTTCCAATTTGAATGGAAGGAATTATAAACAAAAACTTATGCTCAGATTTTCATATTTTGACCTGCAAGTACATGAATTACCTGTGCCAATGTGCTAATAAAACTAGTGAATGGTTTCAAACATGACTTCTGTAGATGTGTGTAAATCAGACCCTAAGGTCAGTGGTTCAAGGTTCCAAAAGCAAAAGGTGAGATTTGGCCTTGTAACTTAAAATGTGATAGCAAGACAATGCAATCATTCCAAGATTCAGCTTGGGAAAATAAGCCTATGGGTTAAAATGGAAAAGAATTATATGCCTTCAGCTGCTTCATTTATTTAGCAGAAGAAAAATAAAACAGTTGGGATGATAGATCTTTTGGAGGACATTCACCTTGCCAGGTTTTCAGCTGAATATCTTCAATGTTTTGCTGCCATAAATGGTTTGAAATATTTCCCTGCACATCTTGCTTAAGGCAGAGAGAGTAGATTGAGAAAAAGACAGCACAGTGGCAACCTCCAATTGTCTACAAAAGAGACTAAATTGTGCTGAACCAATGCAGAATGTGTCCTAGTCTACATTTGAAACAAAACCCTTTCAAAACTATTTAAAAGATGTACTCTTGTTTTCCATTGCCTGGGATGGCTTCATATTACAGGGGAAAATCACCACTAACTTGTCCATGTAGCAGTCTGTGCTTCTGGGTTTTGGGATGACAAGAAGATTAACCTGGGTACTTGGCAAGCTTGCCCCTCTGGGGAAGGATCTTTTCACTGCTGCCAGGGCTCACTCGTGTTCAGCTTACAGATTAGTTAGTTGTAGAAGAAAGAACCCAAGCACAGTGACATACAAAGTCACAGATAAAGAATCTGGCATCAAACAAATGGCTTTTGTAACTTTGCCATGTCCTACTCTTAAAAATAGTAAATGTTTAGGCTAGTGTCTAATAAATTTTAATTTGACATCCATTCAACATTGTCAAGAGCCTGATATTACAAAACTTTAAGATTTGAGCCAAGGGCATAAACTGCTTTGATACAATTGGGTGTCAATTGAATATTCTGTGAATATTGAGAAGGCAGTGGTATTGGCAGCCTAGTACAGTAGCATAATATTCAATTAACACAAGAAATAACAAGTATTTAATAAACATCAGGATTATTTGTTTATAGCTGCTCACACTGAGAGCTGAGAAAGAGGACGAGGATGCTTGAAACAAAGTTATCGGCAGGTAAAGTTTTAATGAGATGATAAAACTCATTCATAGTCTTTTCAAATATAAGACAGCTCATCACACCCTGACTCCCCTCCCCCACTTTCTGCATTGGTAATTAAGACACCAGGCTAGAAACTTGGTGACTGAATTCATTTATTTGTTTGTCACATTTAGAAACTGCTTATCTCCCTCACAGAGGACTCTGGGTGGTATACAAATCAAGTTAAAACATAAAACTGATTATAAAAAATTAAAATAGAGGTAAGTTAACATTTAATAATAAAAGTTAATTAAAAGGATGGGAAGGGCTTCAGGGTGCTAACTAGCCCCAAAGCAAGATGGAAGAGCCAAGTTTTTAGATACTTTCAAAAAGCCAGGGGCTCACATTGCTTTTGCTGGGAGAATATTCCAACGGGCAGGGGCAATGGCAGAGAAGGCACTCTTCTTGGACTCAACCAGTCAGAATTCTTTAACCAATGAAGTCTGCAACATACTTTCCCTACCTGAATGTGTGGAGACCCTTAGACATGAAAGTCAACTGGTGACTTTGTGCCAGTCACCTTCTTTTTGCGCAGACAACCTCACTGAGTTACTGTGGGAAAGATAAGAGGAGGAAGGAGTATTAAGTATGCATGCCACCTTGAGTTAGTTATCAAAAGTAATAAATGTGGGATATAAATAAATAAGTTGTAACATTACATGTTATTTATGACAATCCCCCAAATACCAGAAAAGCCACTAGATCTGTGTAGCACTTTGAAGCCACTTCATTCAAGTGACTGCTTCAGCAGGGAACTCTGATTTTTATAAATCTGTTTTGACAGAATGAAGCTTTGTCAATGAATGAATGAATGAATGAACATTATGTTTCTTTGAAACACCTAACCAACAGCCATATTTTCATTCTCTCACTTGTCTCTTACATAAGCAAGTAGATATTTTTAAGTTGATGAATTATTTTAGAGCTATGAAATAAAGAAAGAATGATCACATTTTGAAATCTGAACTAAATTATCATCTGATCATTTGGAAAACCCCCACTACATGGATTTAACCCAATTCTTTGTATCATACTTTGTGGTCAAGATGAATCATCAGCTTTCTGTTTCACTTTATTTTCAGTAAACCAGACTTCAATAATTAGATTTCTCTTCTTACGTTAAAATAGAAATCAGTGTTTTCTACTTAATTTTATTTTGTTCATTCTCTGCATATATGCACATGCATTTGAAGAAAACATAATTATTATGGAAAAATATGTTGCGAATAGTTAGGCTGTTTTCCACATTGCTTAGAGTGATTTTCACGAAGCTGGTCCTTCTGGCAAATAGCAGAGGGAAATCTGTCAATATTACTAAAATCTATATTAAAGTGGAGTGGCAGACAAGAAGCCGCACTGTATAATGATTACCAAGTCTTCATTTCTATCCTGCTATTAGCCTGAACTAACTAACTAACAAATTCTCCATTCAATATTTCATTATAATCTTAATACACTTATTCACTCTCTCTACCATAGGGCGTACAGTTGTGGGTGTGGCTTCTAATGTCTCTTCAGAAATTGCTATCCAGTTGTTTTTTTAACTAAATGGATATATGAAATGGTGTGAAGCAGAAAACAGTGATTCTGTGGCCAAAGGTTATAAGAGTCTTTCAGGGGCTATAACCTATATTTCTAATTTTACTTGATCATAATTAAGTGGAAGCAGAAATCTCATATGTGACTTTATTTCCATTGTGAATTTTTTTCCATTGTGGCATTTGTAACCTTGCAGTGCCCCAATCTTGTGCTCTCAGTTAAGAAAACATACACTGCTCAGAATGCCAGTCAGAATTTCCCTTTGCTACGGTGTTTGGTGAATTTTGGGTGTCACAATCTCAGCATATCTGAATGAAACAGGATATGAAAGGTTACTATAGTGGGGTCTCTCAAAAACCTTTAGTTTCTGAAAACCATAATACCTAGACTCCTCTAAATATCAAAGCAATTAATACTTCAGAATTTGTAATGCTGCTCAGAAGTCTGCAATGGAAATTAAAACCCTGGAGGCAATGCAAAAGAATCTGCACTGCAATGTTTGAACAGTATGCATAAAGGATCAAGTAGCCTGATTAGCCCCAATTTCATTTTAAAGGCACTTTCTATGCAACATAGATTTTAGATGCCCTGGATTTTGCTCTGGGACACTGATGTGAGAGAACTGAGCAAACAAAGCATGTCAAGAAAGAAATCTAAAATCTCTTTTGGGAAAGGCCACATGTGGATACACACACTTCCTCCCACAAAATATTAGCATACCATACCTTTTGAAGCACATCTTTCATTTCATAAACAACATAGGTTAAAAAGATACTATGTGTAAGGGCCTTTTGAGAACAAACACCTCTAAGCTGTTTTCATAATAAGAATCCCTGAGTTTCCTATCTATTTTAAATTCCTCAAGACAGTCTTTAGAACTTAGTTTAAAACTCACATCTGGTGTTTATTTTCCCCAGCATACTTTTTTTTTCTACAGAAAAGCAGAGATCGGGAGTGTAGCAAACTCTTGAAACCACCTGGGTAATCAGTATTTCTTCTTTTTCTTTTAAAGAAACTTGCACATAATCAGTGGAACACAGAGCTTTGTGGTTCAAGAGAATCTTGTTGCCTTATTCAACATATGGATGGCATCCATAACTACGTAGTTGCTGGAATCATACCTAGATATTGGCAGTAGATGTTATAAATTATAATAAGGTACTGGTATTTTTTATTGGAAAACAAGGAAGAAAAGTAGAAAAGCTACATTATTTATAGAATAAAAAATGTAGAATAATAATTTGGAGTTGTGTTTTACTTTATTATGAAAATACAGCACTGGACTATATAATTACAGTTGGCTGGAATAGATTGCTGTGCTTCCAATTCTTGTACTGGTTCAGAATGAGCTGAAATGCATTTTAGATCACTGTATACTCACATAGCAGTATACTATTTTTTGAGCAAGATATTTGTGAATAACTCATTTCCCCCCTCCAGGCTATATTTGCTCTAAATGTGCCTGTACAACCAGGTAGACCATATTAAGAAATCAATGCTATATAAGTCATAAGTGTACTGTAACAGCTTTAGTAACAACATTTTACAACTCTGAATGTGCTACTTTCCTTCATTTGATTTTCATGTTAACTAGGGAAGGGCTTGTCTGAGACATTTTCTTACATTATGTACTTGACTTGGATTAAGTCCCTCTTATCTCACTGTTGCCTTGGCAGTGGCTCATCTTCCTGTCTTCAAGGCCATTCCCTATGCCCTTTACAGAATGTAGTCATGCAAGTGATCTGGTCTGCCTTGATTTTCCAGTCATTCCTATCAATGTAGCAGATGGAGGTGAGAAGTATAAGCTCAAAAATATGGAAACTGAAGAAATTATCAACACATTATCTGACTAAGGGCTAAAGTGGACAGTTCACTGATGAGTGGTGGATGATATCATGTGCAAAGTGTGAACACTTAGCATACCAGAATTACTTGTAGGTACAGCAGGTATCCTGCAGCCCATGGCATTCTTGATGAAGTTGATAGAATTATGGTGTGGGAAAAATTCTAAGATGATGGTCTTGGGATACAGCACTGCTTTAGCAGTGCCAGGCATTCAAGAAACCATGAGATCCCATTATAGCCATGGACATGTCTCAAAGATTATAGGAGCAATGCATGGGTGAAGTCACATCATCAGCTTATTTTTTTGCCTCTGCTTGAGGGAAAGTGGTTTAGATATTAAGCATGTAATTATTCGTCTGTCATACTTGGACCAAAACTTGATAAACTTTGGTATTAGAGCACCATGACCCCCTCTGCAGAATCTTATGAAATCTTATGGATTATTGAATGCTCTTGGGTAATTTTTATAAGTCAGTGCCAATGATCTTGAAGCTATGGTTTAGCTCTGGAAAGGGGAAGTGAGCCATTGATGCAATTGTCCTTAAATGTTCTCTCTGATACTGTGGAGCTTAGATTTGTTTTCTTCCTAATTGAGGGAATTGCTGTTATCCTTTTAAATTCTATGCAATGAAATTGATCAGGAGGCAAGCAAAAGTAGTGTGAGACTTGCCAAGATGCCAACAGTCTCAGTGTATATAATTGTGCTTACAGAGTGGTAATAAGGGTCACAAAGAAGGTTTATTATATGAACTCCATTACATCCTCAAATCGCTCTCCAACTACTATTTATTTATTTTACTTATGTAATCATCTATCATATGCATAAACAATTGCAAACAGTAATAGACATAGTAAAAAAGCATAAAATCATCTCAAAACTCTCAGTGCATCCCAAAAGAACATTCCCATGCACATCAACAAACGCATTACTGAGCACTAGCTCAGTAGAGTAAGAGTGTTTGACTTGCTGTGATATATTTACAGATTAAAATAGAACTTGTATTCATGCTGATTTGGACACTGTTTTTAATACAAAATGTACTAAGATATCCCTATGACCCAATTTTATGGTATCACTTTCAAAGTATGACCTCTGTGGATATGGGCAAATAGCTTGTAGCTGTCTTGTTTACTACATGCTCTCTTCTTATGCAGATTTAAAATGGGATATCAGCAGGTGAAATGGTATAAAAATATATTTTTAAAAATAACAGACCTTCTGCAAATGCTAAAATATGCACATACCAGAAGAGGAATGTCTTAAAAGAAAAGTAAATAGGCAAAATTTACAAGACTGTTTACAAGCCAACCTTGTTACCCATATATGTATGTGCCAGATAAAATGAAAAGCGATTCAATTTTGGGGGACAGATTTGCCAAAGAAGAGGCTTGTAGATTGGCTGATGGTGAAGTGTGCTGGCATTCACTATAAACAACCTCTTAATGTAGCTCAGCTTTTCCTATCTGGTGCCTTCAAATATACTATCATTGCAATGTGCAAGATTATATTGGCATGCTGGTTGAGAATTCTGAAAACTGTTATTCCTTGGTTGGCCTTCATACTGGGAAAGGCTGAAATAACTCTTTTTCTGAGGCAAATAGAGCTCAAATGACATTTCCATATTGTTTGTTTTGGCTCTTCAAGGTAAACATACTTATTAGGGCGTGGTTCAATAGTGAGGCTTTAATCTGCAGGGACAGTCATATGATTCTGCTTCGGTATTATTATCAAAACATCAGAAATTGTGCATTTGATATGCTTAACAGTAAGTTGTTTTATAAAATTGACCAAAACTGAATTATATTTCCAGACATATGTTAGGATGGGAAAATGCCAAGTAATAAACAATACTTCATAAAAAGCTAATAACATTCTGGATTTCTTTGGATTATTTTTTATACTGAGCAGGTACACCTCTTTCAATTATCTATAACATATGTAGAAATGTGTAAATTGAAAACTTTTAAAAATACATTTAAAAAAAATTACATGATATGGAAAAACTAATTTTCCTTCTCTTTCTGAAACTTTATTTCCAGCTACCAGATAGAAATGATTGCCATATCTCATGGGTTTTAATGCAGCGATTGGCCTTGTTAGGATTTAAGACCAGTGCTTTTTTGGTCCTATTTTTTAGTGCTAGTGATACATTACCTGCTGAGTCATTAGCATGGAAACCAAAGGTTAATTTCCTTTCAACTAAATGAAGCAGATAATCAGCCACCAGAGGACAGCTCCTTACTGTAAATAAGTCTAGGGACAGCACTACGCATCATCCAGCCCTATTTGTACCATCTGTCCACAAATTAAAACAAAGTAAGGATATTAATTTGTTACATTTCAAAAGCCATATTGACAAGCCCACATGGACATTTTTAAATGGCAGTGAATAACATAAGTAGTTTGTTAATATTCCATTGAGCTGTGGATTACCATTCCTACCAAATTTCATTCCAACATTCCAAAAATGGTTTTAACTAGACCAGCTGGTGTCTATCAAAGCAGAGGCATTCCAAACAGATAAACTAAGGATTGTCTTTAAGTGTAATAGTATGTGGGAAAGACTTTGAGAGACTGGGCAAAGAGACATTGTCCCAAGGGCACAATCAGACAAGTGACAGCATAGTCCATAGCTGGATAGTGGGTGGGGCAAGAAGTTCAGAAGAAATCCTCGCTAGTTTCTGGGCTGTAAAGGAGAAAGGGGGAGAATTGTACTTTCAGACCTGCAGGATTCTGTCAAAGCAGTTTTACAATGATGTGGAATTAGCTTATCTAGTCATATTTTCTGTCTGGTTCACCTTGTAATACTGAAATCTTACATTAGCTTGAGATAAAGGTATGCAGTGTACTAATATGTGATGCTGTGGGTTGAGCAATATTTGTTTTTGGTAGGTACCCTCTGCCAGCTATGTGGTAGCAACTAATTTGATCTTGTCCATTCCCAGAAAATAAATAAGGACACATCAGGTTATTATCTGGAGAAGAAATTACTAAAGTGTACCCATAGGCTATATTGGTAGTTGAAAACAAAAACATTTCAGAAGAAAACAATGTCAAGTGCTTCTAAAATACCACCAAGAAAACTACACATCTTTCAAGGACATTTTCATGAAAAGACCAGAATTCAAGCTAGAAAATAAAGACATCTTTATGTTTCAATATTAAGAACACATCAATGTGTTCCTCTTGGATCAAGGCATTTTTAAAAAGATTAAGAGAAATAGAAAGGGAGAATATGCTTTGCCACACTTCAGAACTACCACTTTTAAACGATATAACTGTAATAGAAAGGTTATTACTAAATAAAACTGTTAATGTTCCTGAAATAAAATGCTATAACAGATTTTGCTCAAAAATATGTAGAGAATGATGTTATTTTCAACTTATTATAAATATAACAGGACAAACTTGGTTAATGAAATCAGGGTTCGGATAGTTATAACAAGTAAATTTGGCTTACTTAAAATGGAATAACTGAAGGTAACACATTTAAAAAGAATACTTTCATACAGAATTCTCTTTAATATATTCTATCTTTATGCCAAATTACAGTAAATTAGCAAATGGAAAGCATATGAGTTGAAATGGAGGCAGGAAGAATCTTGTTACCTTTTCCAACATTTTTCCCCACAGATTATACATATGAATGCTTATGGGTGAGCTACTGGTTTGCTACCATGTGGATGCCTTTAGGAAAGGCTAATTTGGTGCTGAAATGAATGGCAAAAGGCACACTCCCACTTCTTAAAGAAAGTGCTCAAATTATATGTAAGCTATTCTGCATTTCTTAGAAGATGAGTCAGTGTTCATATAAACGGGACAGTTTCTCTCTTCCCTCCTATACAATCTTTGATGGAGCTGATTAGATTTTTTTAAAATTAGAATTTAATTACTTGGATACCGTTAATAAAGCCTCCAATGAAATTTTATGAGTTTTTGAATCACAATGATACTTTTAAAATCACTCTAGTACTGCATATCATTGTATTTACATTCCTTTTGAATGGGTTTAGAGCTCTACAGAAATCAACTAATTTTATTCAGAAGGCAGTATTCTCCATGGATTACAATAGAAGGTAACTTCTCTGTATGTAAGTACAAATTAAATTTTCAAAGGTGTGTTCTGCTCCCCACTATTTTTTTAAATTCATGTTGACTTGGATAATAAAGATGAAACAGAAGTGGTTTAAGAATAAATTAAAATTTAATTCTCATGCTATCAGTGATCTCATTACCATGGGGAAATATCAGCCAGGTTTGCTTTGGGAAGCTTCTATATTATTACGACTTTAAGAGGCAGCAGCTTCATGTCCCTTGGAGCATTTGTGTGTGCCCATTTCTATTCAACATAAAGCACTTGAGAAGACATAAAGAAAGCTATTCACTGGCTTTTGAAAGGGCTTGATAAAAACACATATTTCTCTTTCTCCTCAGCTAGATAGAACTACTAATAAGCAGGTGCTAATCTGCAGTCTGAACACTTTCTCAGACATTACGTCTTTAAAAGAAAGGTATACTACATATTTATTTATTTATTTATTTATTTTTACATTTATATACCGCCCCATTCCGAAGACTCGGGGCGGTTTACAGCT
>JANHFL010003833.1:0-11252 GCA_032468155.1 Oxyrhabdium leporinum | reverse complement strand
TCCCATGAGAAATATTTCTACTCCTAATTATGTGGCAGCCTGCAGAGGCCCCAGTATTTTGCTTCCAAGGCTGACAACAGCACTGATCTGAATTAGCTGAAGTACAACGTAATCCATTTTTAAAATCAATTCAAAAGCATTGTACATTTTTCCCCCATTCAGCTGCATATGTATTAGAGGAATTATAAAGAAATATGTGCTCCACTTTATTTGCTAAAATTCTACAGTTACTCTGAGTGGAAGGGCATTGGGGAAATGCACAGCAAATATAAGCATTGCAAACGTAGTTTCATTATCAAACAATCATTGTAGTTCGATTAAGTTCCTGACACTTTGCAAATGTATAAAATGGAATCATCACTTTATCTTACATGTGGTAAACAACTGTGATGGGTGAAAATATTCAGAAGAAGCTCTTAGGATCCAAAAGTTCGGTTAATTTAATAAGTTAATTTCTGTTAACTTATTTCAGAAGTCATGCTCAAATTACAAGCATCTTTTATTTATTTTAATGAAGCAACAATTTCATATGACGTAAAACAAACATTATAATAACATACCTTATTGGTGGTTTTGGGCTTTACAGTACCTCATTTTTAGCAATAAAATAGGAATAATGAAGTTGCAGTTTCCCAACTGGTTCTGAGAGGAGCTTTTCAGAAAATAAAAACTGATGATGACAGGACATGTATATATGAGATCAATACAAAACATATTTCCAAAAAGCATTCTTCTTTACATCTATTCTAGATAGCCCATAACATGAAAGTCAGAGTTCATGAAGCATCAGCAAAGAGTCATGGTGGCTGCATGTGCATCAGGCAAAAGCACTTGCATCAAGTAAAAATACAATTAGTTTTCCTTATGTTGCTGACAGTACATACTCCATTGTCGAAAACGTATTTAAAGGAGAAATAATTACATGGCCAAACTGAAGACAGATAAGAAACTGGAAATTAAAGTAACCCATTGTTCAAAGCAAACAAAAATTTAGCCTTTTAAAATCTACAAATCTATCCTTGAAGAGCTCATCACATGGCCTTTTTCAAAGGAAATGTATTGAGTGGAAGAATTAGATGTTTAAATAGATAAGAAACTATTTCCCCCTTAACATGCATTGTACACTTTTTGCCTCACAATGTTTTGTTTGGAATGTGACCTTGATACAGTCCAATAATGCTATAGTCATTTTTTGCTCATTAGAAATGGCCAAAGTTTTGTGCTAAAGGTACTTTCTTTCAGTAAGACTTTTATTCTTAGAGCAGCATATATGAGAGTGTGGGATTGCTCATCAAATATCATACAGAAAATAGCTTTAGAATGCATGCTGTGTGTAGTTTCACATTATTTTTCAGGTTCAGATGGATTGTTGTCAATCTATTTCACAAACCTTACATTTTTCTTCATTTCTGTTTTTTTGTAAAGTGATAGCCGATTAATTGATCCCTCACTGCCACCAGATAATTTGACAACACTTTTAAACACTGATAAACTGATAAAAGCTGTATGGTTGATCAGAGTGCTATCCAGAAAGGAATCACAGTGGTAACATATCCCAAACTTTACCAAGCAGGAAGCTTCCTGCTCAGTGTCTGCTTACCTCAGTGTCTGACTCTATCTCCTGGGGAAAACTGAGAATGGTTGGATGAATATGTATTATGGAAAGTCCTACTGGTCAAGGCACATTTTATGGACTCAAGAATGAGACGAGAGAAAAGAAAGGAATATAGTGAAATACAGGTAGTCCTTGACTTATGACCACAATTAAGCCCAAGATTTTTGCTGCTAAGTGAGAAATTTGTTAAGAAGTTTTGGGCCATTTTATAACCTTTGTTGCCACATTTGTTAATCAAATCACTGCAATTGTTAAGTTAGTGACATGATTATTAAGTGAATGTGGCTTCCCCATTGACTTTGCTTGTCAGAAAGTCACAAAAGGGGGACTTGACTCTGGGACACTGCAACTGTCATAAATATGAGTCAGTGGATAAGCATCTGAATTTTGATCACATGACCTTGAGGATGCTGCAATGGTCATAAGTGTGAAAAATGGTCATTTTTTTCAGTGTCATTGTAACTTTGAATGGTCACTAAGTAAAATGTTGTAAGTCGAGGACTACATACTTTTCTGCTGTACCATTGGAAGGCACTCTTGTGTAGTAGGGCCTCAAAACTTGATTAAATCATGTCAATGATACAAGGATATCTGAAGGGGACATTTCTTGTAACCCATTTCCTTGATCCTCCAGGCAGGAAGAAATAATCAGCAGCACTTTATGATTCCTGTTTTAATGCTAATGCCCTTTACAACTGGGCTGTGTTCCTTTCCCTTTGTGGAAAAGAAAATGAAACACATGTCAGTCTGTAAATTCGAAAATCTAATATACTCTAGCAACAAGGAGCAGGGAGACTGACCATTACAAGAGCAATCAGGGCCACTGAAAAATACATTCCAGAGTTCAGGGGAGGGCAAAATGTGATAAAGAAACT
This sequence comes from Oxyrhabdium leporinum, assembly GCA_032468155.1. Classification (NCBI taxonomy): domain Eukaryota; kingdom Metazoa; phylum Chordata; class Lepidosauria; order Squamata; family Cyclocoridae; genus Oxyrhabdium; species Oxyrhabdium leporinum. Next base: position 8,762 of record JANHFL010003833.1, on the reverse strand, counting down.
CAGAATACATGGCTTAATTAAGTAGATTTCAAGATTCTGTTTGCAAGGTTTGACAGGTTTCCAAGATCCAGCACCTTATTAGCAATAAAGTTATTTTTAGAAATTCAAGAGGTTCTTCTTTCATGACTTTGCCTGCTTCTTAGAACTTGACAGTTTGGAACAAACAAACAAACAAATGGAAAAAAAGAAGAATTGAGCACCAGACGAATAGAGGAAGGAGACTGTAGAATGAGATTGTAAGATGGTGATGGTGATGGTGATAGTGAGAACTGAGAAGAGAAGGTGGAGCCAGAGATGAAAGAAGAGATAGCAGCAACACAAAGCTTTGAGACAATATCATAGAGAAAGCCCACAGTGAAAAATTGTACAGAATAGTGAATAATGGTGAATCAGTTCGAGGCAGATTGATAACATCCAACAGGATGTCTAGGGATCCCAGATGAAGCTTGCATATTTTCCACCTGATTCCTCAAAGATTCATTCTCTATATCTGTTTGTTGTAAGATTCTGCCAGAGAGTAAGGATATGTTGACTCTATTAAAGGTATGTTTATTTCTTCTCTAAGGCTCTTGTGCAGAAACAAGAAGTAATGAAAAATAATCCAAATTGTCCGGTTTATATAAGATTCTGAAACACTTTTGTAAATTTAATGAGAAAGAAACAAACAAAAATAAGTAGCCCAGCCAGTATCTAGATTAATTGGGAGAGCCAAGACTTAAATAGAAAAGGACTTTGATTCTTGAGCTACATTGGATTTGTTTAGTTTTTTAATTTGTTTAATTACTTTCAGTAGAGGAAAGCTGTGCAATATATTTTGCTTAAATGGGCCTCCCCCACCCTTAGGAGAAGTTCTAAAAAGACTCAATCATGGATGGTTCACAGAACAAGTTTTCAAAGCAAGAGGTGGTCCTCAGTTCTAGGCAGTGTCGTTCAGATGGAAAGATTCTAGGAAGTGTAATAAGAATTCCAAACTGGAACTGGAGTAATAAAAGTGAGCAGAAACTAGAGCCAAGACATAGAATGAAATGTCATCTGAGCTTCTTGCCTTAGTTCCTGTAGAATTTAAACCTATCTTGGCTACCCAGACTTTGATGTACGTAGGTACACAATGGTCAATTTCCTAGATGCCTTCCAATCCTAGTGTTAGTTAAAAGGCTAGTGGCTCCATTGGAGGGTGCAGGCCAGTTTTGGTAAAGGATGTGATATGTTATTTTCAAGGAGGAATGGTATCAATAATGACAACGCTTTTTCAGGGGTGGAAAAGCACCAGCAGGTTACATTATATAAAAGCTGCTAGATCTGGTCTTAAAAATCTGGTGGAAACAAAGAAATTTTCTTTTTTTAATTTCCTGGGTGACATTCATTAATTAACGATTCAGAGCAATTGAATATGGCTGTTACCTTATTTCAAACCATCCAACTGCCCTAGCCAAATAGTAGGTTCCTATCTGGGCAATCTATTGTGAGCTAAATAGAAATTAATACAATCAGCATTCAGGAAAGTTGAACTGTACTATCTTAAATCCCCTCAAAATAAAACATTTCACTGCTCTGTAAACTTTCCACTTAGCTTTTATTGTCACTTCATACTTCTCTTATAAGAAAAAAACTCACTAGAACAGATTAGTACAATCTGAGACCTTCCATCATGTCTTCCAAAAGTTGTTCCCCAATTGTAATGTGTCACAAAGGGACAATTAATAAATTGTACATTAGAATTGATCTTATTCATTAGGTACACATTTAGGTACATTAGGTACAGTACAATGTAAATGAAATTAAATCAAATTTAGGATTTTTTTCCCCACTGGGTCAATCCACTTCTGTTAGAAATTGCCTCTCAAAAACCAATTATTGACCTCATTTTGAAAAACTGTGCACTGTGGGTTTATCACTTTGTAGTACATTGTAGCATATTCTTATATACTAGGGGTACTGCTACTGAACATATGGTTAAGCAGGGATGGATTGAGAATGCAATTTACCCTTCCTCTGCTTGTCAGCAGAAAGCAGAGTTTAGGTTCCCTCACCTTTTTCAAATTCAATTTAATTCTAGTCAAACTCTGCTCTCTGCTGCTTTGAACTCCATCCTCTTTCCTAATAGGAAACAAAAGCTCAGGGGAAAGAAAAAAAGGATAAGAGAACACTCTCCTTTGAAACACTAGAGCAACTAAGAACAATGGAGAATAATTCTGACTATGGATGCCATACATAACTAGCAGATATCTCTTCCATTGAATAATTATAGGAAATCATTTCAGAGATCAGTGGCTCGTCACATAGTTCTTTAGAGACTGTTCTATTTGTCAATGAGGTGGTATATTTTTCTTGTCGCCAGGATCAAACAGCCACTTTACACAGTAATTCCACTTAGTCAGCTAGCAAAAGAAGGCTCCTGAACCGAGATTTTCCAAAGCATGCTTTACTAGAGCAATAAATGGTTACAGACAAAGAGGAGCAGAATCTGGCAAACTGGTGCGAATCAACTTCCCTTTCCCCTGGCCAGCCCCCCTACAATCGGTCATTGTCCAATTAGCAATGTTTATTTTGTTTTGGGAATGGAGTTTTGGCATGGCTTCTCCATCTCTGCATTCTTTCAGGTGGCTTTGAGCTGGAGCGGTGCCTCCTTTCTTGCCCAGCACAGAGTGGATTCCACACACACCCATTTCCAATTCCATTCCAGCATTCCAATTCTCCCTCCCTCCCCTGCAAAATGTCAGGCTGATAGGTTGCAAAGCAAAGCAAGCAGGAATGGCAGCCATGACAGTAGTCTAGAATGAGTAATAAATTGGATTACCATTCCTTCTTACCCAGATACTTATTTCATTGATGTTCAGTCCATTATCACATGTGTTCCAATGGCTAGTTCATTACATCATTCTGAGGTTCCTCCCAGATAATGCCTACAGGGTAGGCAGTCAATTGGATGGAAGGTGAAGAATGTCATTACTACCACCAGCAGAGAAGAAGATTTTAGAATGAGCATCGCTGTAGAACTGTGGGTCCAACCACTGATGGTATGTCATCTTGGACTGACGTTACGTTAGATATAATAATTTCATATCTACTACTTACTTATAATTATATACTGGTGGAATCTAAATTTTACCACCACCAGTTATATGGGCGTGGCTTGGTGGGTGTGGCTTGGTGGGGGGGTCTTGTGACTGAGTAGGCATGGCCAACTTGATGTCACTCACGGCAAGGTGGGGAAGCACCGGGCAAGCTTCTGCGCATGCGCGTGGCTTCAGCCGCATGGTGAGGCTCGACCGAGCAGTCTTTCGGGGCCTGCTCTGCTCCATCTTTGCTCTCCGGGGCAGTAGCTGCTTCTCTCTGCAGCACTGCTGTTCTTGCTGGGAGAAATCCAGAAAGCGCTGTGGCACAAAGAAGCAGCAGTGTTGAATGCTGTTTCTGTCAGCTGCAGTGCTTTCCGGATGGGACTTAGAGGACCCAAAGTGGTGGCTCACAGCTGCTAAATTGCACAAGATGCTCTCCCAGCAAGAGCAGCAGTGGAGAGAAGCAGCTGCCGACCCAGAGAGCACATGGAGCATCTCCATGAGCGACTGAGGCTTGGCAAGGCACGGATCTCTGCTGCAGCCCTTTCTGGATGGATCTTAAAGGTAAGAAGAACCATCTGGTCCGTTCCCAAACTGCTTCGGCCCTCCTGTGCCCACGCTGCCCCCCTGTGCCCCTTCGGCCTAGTGCAGCAGGCGGCAGGCTGAATAAATTGCTTTGGTTCAGGGGGGCATAGTTTGAGCCCGGGGGGGTGGCATGTGGGCGGAGGCTCTGGACGGAGCAAGGCCAGAGCCAGGGAATGGCGTGTTCCCCAACCCGGAGGAGGTGAAGAGCAATCAGGCGGAGGCTCCAGAGCAAGGCCGGAGCTGGGGAATGGCACTTCCCCAGGCCCTGACCCAAGGTGAAGGAAATTACTTTTAGGTCATAGAACTAGCCATAGAATTGAAAAGCATAATGATGCTTTGCTTTAATACATTACCATTCAGCACTCTAATTCTTCATGCTTATACTTGCAATTTTTGCCATTTTATTTGTGATTGAATTCACAAGAGTGCAAAGCCTGATTCAAAATGTGATTGGCTACTATTCATATGTTTCTTTTTTTTCCAGATAAAGTTTAACTGATATGCTGATTAATATATGTTCTGTTCTGGTCTTTTATTTATTTTACTTTATAATTGCATTTTGTTTTGCCTTTGTCAGTCTTGACACAGTACCTTGTTCCTAGTATCAATCTTCCTGCATAGTATATAGTATATAATGTTCCTGCAGCATTAATTTATTTACTATGATTATGCAAATAAAGGTGAAAAAGACTTCAAAATCTGAATATTTTGCAAATGTAAAAAATGCAACTTTTTATCAACTAACACACTATAAGAGTTGATGAGCACCAGTACACTCGGACTTGTTAACAGGTGTGACAAAATGTGACACATATTTTCTCTGCTGTGAAATACTTATCTGAAAGAAAGACTAGATTCCTCACCCAAAATGCTTTACTTTTATAAATTAGGAGCAGAAAAGTAATAGGTCATATTAGATTCGCTGAAATAGAACTGTAATTAGATCATTACTGCTTAATCCTCATAATATGACAACTTAACTTCAATGGGTTTCTTTTTTAATGTAAATATTCATATGTTCCTAATAAAAAATAAGCTATGAATATAATATAGCATCTCTATTCTTCTGTCACTATTATACTTACCAAGAGTAGAACATTTCCAAATGCACTTTTATAAGTCATCATTTAAGTAACAGTATTTAGCTAAACGTTTTCTGATAACAGGCTCTGGGTTACCAATCCTATGCTACCATACTGGCAAACAATTCTGTCCATCTCTTTATCTAAATTCATCTCAAATCATTAAAAGCAAGGGAAAGAAACTTGATGTCCTCTATATATTTTCAGCTATAATTTCCATGCCATTATATTAGCCTGGCCAATGGTCAAGGATATTCAGAGTTGTTGGTTAGATTACAAAGTAGAAAAGCAACAGGGGGATGGGAAAAACCAACATACACTTTTGTATATTGTTCTAACAAAATGTAAGGTTGTTTCCACAAAACTACCAGGAGTTCAGTTTGACTGAAAGGAGACTACTTCAGTTTGACTGAAAGGAGACTTTTTAATCTTTAACATCAACCAAGGTTTATTCAAACATATGTAAACAACATTAAGTTAAATATCTAGAATGCTAGAGAAATAAACTGATGTTATGTGATACCAGGAAAAACAGAAAAAAATCAGGGAATCTTTGTTGTAAAGACAGATGGAGAACCTGTTTCTGATAATATTCAGAAATATTTTGAGTTCCTTGAAAGCCCCTCTATCCAGGAAAGTATTTTTGACAATTTAACCCATTATTGGTACATACAGTATGCCATTATTTATGTACAATTAGTTGTATTATCCTATTAATTTCTTCATGTTCATTAGATCCAAGCCAAGTTGTCGAATACCGAACAAACATATTATGTGAAGGAAGTAAATTATCAAATATATGAAGTCAGTGGAATATATTTTAATTGTATTGTATATTTTATTTTATTATCTCCTTGAAAGAGTGTACTTTTACAGAAGAAATATCTATGTACTGATTCTATTTTTAGATAACATCTTATAGGTACCATCCAAAATGTCACAAAATAATGTGCAGCCTTCTGAGTTCAGAAAACTTCATGAGATAAGAAGTTTAAAGAGTTAATATGGTGTATTGGTTAAAACATCAGACTAGATTGGAAATTCATAGGTTGACCTTGAGCCAGTTGTTCATTTTCAAATCAGCCCATCTTACAGAAAGTAGGGACAAAGTGGAGAAAGATTGAACTGTACCTTAAAAGATTAATAAGTAATTTTATTTAATCAAACAGTGTGATCAGTGCTGCCTCCATATTGCCCCAGCTTGAATCTCACTGAAACAAGTCCAGATAATAAATTATTTCCAGAGTCTTCTGAATCTGTACAGGTAGTACTCAATTTATGACTGTAAGTCATGCTGGTTGTTAAGCAGATCGCCATGTGAAAGCATCTGATTTTACAAATTCCTTGCATCAGCTGTTAAATTAATCCTTTGTCTAGAATGAACATTTTTTTGCTGGAAACCAGAAGTAAATTCCACTTCCCCCCCAACTCCCCCCCCCATAAATTGTAGTGTTGTGACCATGAGACTTTGCAAATGGCCATAAATATGGGCCATTGCAAACGACTATCATAACTTTGAATCTGGCCTGTAAGTAGTCCTATGGAGATCTATCCTAACTTTGAATGGTTGCTAAGTGACCCAGCAATAAGTTAAGCACTACTTGCAGTCTGATGACCTCAACAACTTTATCCAAAAATAAATAAATACTTAAATAATAAAAGATCTATTTTAGGTTGTATTTAACAGTCTGAGATATATATAAATCTGTTATTGCAACTCTGAAGCTTAAAGTTGACTAGTTCCCAATTAATTTTATGCTTTGGGCAAAATAGACAGAATCCTAGTAGAGTTTCTTTACTTTTGCTTTTATGGCCATTATTATGTAGAAACTGATTAAACTTAGACTCCTGCTTCCTCCTTTTGTACAGCTGATTACTATTCATAAAATATTACTCTACATACACAGTCAACTCAGAGTGTTTAAATATTTGTAAAATATTCAGTTCACCTAAAATATGTGTAGTTTGCATATGTTTTCTCCATTCTGTTAAAGATTCATATGCAAAAGTTTCTTACATATATATGTTTATATGACATTATGTAATCTTGTCCAAAGTGCCACATGGGTAGTCATCAGCAAATTATATCCTTTTCCATTTTAAATCCACTTAATTTCAGATTATTTTTTCCCAGATATTTTGAACGTTGAAGGTTTTTATCAAGAAAAAACTTCCTGTACTCACAGTTATGGTCATCCTGCAACAAGCACTCAAGGGTCAAGTTGTTGTTGAATTGGAAATGAAGATTTGATTAGGAATGGATGTTCGATTTGAGATTTAAAAGGAATGTTCAGAATAACAAATTGAGATGAAAGAAAATGTAAATAACTGCAAGTGTACCCGAGGTTGATAAAGGACTCTTACTTTCATGCAAGGATTTGCAATTAATGTGGGCCCTTAATGTACCATACAGAATTTCATTTCTTTTTAATTGACACAGATGACACAATTTCTCTTGTAATGGATTGAGAAATAGTGGTACTTTTGTTCCTGAAGCATTCCTACTTTATCAAGAAACAGCAGCAAGAATGTGTTCACTATCCTCAGAACACGACCTTTATTGTTTTCTGAGGACCAGGGCAACTCATTAAATCATAGGCCTGATAGGTACAAAGGATGTACAAAGAAGTACAGCTTTTACTGCAATGCCTTGACAGAAAGAGAGGTACTAGTCTGGAATGCAGGATCTGGCAAGAGATTTGGAATTTTTGAATCTTTGGACAATCTTTGCAGTAAAAAGCAAAGCTTTGTGTTCTGGACCACATATACATTCTGGGTGACTTTACAGGAAATCTTAATGTAGAGTGAGATGTAATAGTTTAATTGAAAGATAATTAGGCATGCTAAAAACAGCATTTTCTAAAAATGTTGCTTTGCTGTCCTATTTAATTCATTATTTGTAAATTCATTATCCACTAACACTTACAAGTTGTCTCCTTCTCCTTCTCCTTCTCCTTCTCCTTCTCTTTCTCCTTCTCCTTCTCCTTTTCTGGGGCACAGGCCTGCGGTTCGCATGTCTTTGTTGATGGTGTCTTGCCATCTCTGTTTTGGATGCCCATGAGGTCACTGGCCATTGACTTCCAGTTGGTAGACTGTCTTAGCAATGGTAACAGGTGCTGTTCTCTGGACATGTCCATACCAGAGGAGCCGGCCTTTTCTCATCTTCTCTGTAATTAGTGCCACACTAAAATGCTGTCAAATGGTGTCATTTGTGATGTGGTCAAGAAGGGATATGCCTGATATCCAATGGAGCATTCTCATTTCCATGGCATGGAGATAGTTTTTGGTTCGTGTTGTTGCTGTCCAGCATTCAGTGCCATACATTGCAAGAGGGAGGATGGTTGTAAATGTTTACAAGTCCCACCCTTTTTATTTTAGTTTAAAGCTGAGTTAGCTAGCCATTAACAAAGATAACTTTTGCTCCCGAGTGAGATGAAGTCCACTTATGCATGCAGCCCCTCATGTCTGAAGTTCAAATCACCATTTTAAAAGTTTGCAGTGACATTTGTGCCCATATGAATAATAAGAAAAGTTTTGTGATAGTCAGGTTCTGTGAAACTTATCAGTCTTTTTATTGTATCATGGATTTGGACACAGCATGCATGACTTCACAGAGTATATCTGCAAACTAACACTCTTGTACCATCTCCTGTGAACTCCAGCCATAAGTCGAGAAAATGAATGCAATGACAGAATTAATTATCAAGTTGGTTTTACATGCTTTTTTGTTTCTACTTTAAAAAATGTGTTTTCTTATCTCTTTAAGTTTGAGATGCATTTTTTTAGACTTGACTAATGTTGGACTGGTCATCTAATCATATCTTTGTCTTTACAAAAAGTACAAACTCAGACATATATTTAAGCCTGCCTGACAACACTTATTTTGTAGGAGTGAATTTTCTCTGCATGTAGATAAAATGTTTAATAGTATCCATTTATAAAACATTTGGTAAAGATGCTGTCAAAATGAATTATGATGGCCTATGTTCATCTCTCTCTCTCTCTCTCTCTCTCTCTCTCTCTCTCTCTCTCTCTCTCT
>JANHFL010003831.1:61730-75729 GCA_032468155.1 Oxyrhabdium leporinum | reverse complement strand
AGAGAGAGAGAGAAAGAAAGAAAGAAAGAAAGAAAGAAAGAAAGAAAGAAAGAAAGAAAGAAAGAAAGAAAGAAAAGTTTGAACAAATGTGGTTTTAAATTTTGAAGTGGAGATGATAAATATATACAGTAAAGTGAACTATAGTTTTCATAATGAGTGAGAGAACTAACATTTATTTCAATAAATATGAATTGGGTTCATTTTTATTGTGAATATATGGAATGTTGGTAAAAGTTTAATGTTATACCACCTATATATAGCATGAGGGGAAGGAGAAATTCTAAAAGTCTGAATTTATGTGATCAAGGGAAAATTATTCTGATAGAGGACATAAATGGATGGATTGATGGATTAAAAATAATATTTTGAATGTATTGGAGTCCACCCTACTTTTATAGAAGAGGACTAAGACAGCATTCTATTGGAGATGTAATAAGCATAATTCTTCTTTAAAACATATGTTTTTACAATATCCTATACTTAGGTTTTAGGAGAAATTAATGGACTATATAAATACAATTGTGTGTCAAAAGCTAAAAGCTAAAAATTTCAGAGGGCAATATTCTCTTGAATTACATACCAATTACATGGTATCTGACAGCTGGACAACATAAGTGGATTTTACATGTCTTTACTGAGGCCAAAAGACTAATACTGCAGCATTCAAAAAGATAAGTGTATGGCCACATTTACTGAAATTAATGGAATGAAGACTTGATTATACTTGTCATCTATGAGTGGATTTTTATAGACATAAAATTTGTATGTACAAAAATAATGAAAAGTACAACTTATTTATGCAAAATACAGTAACCTAAAAGAATCATAGTCATATACGTACATTAGAAACACACACACACACACACACACATACATACATTTGAATAATATTTACATTACATAAGTATAGATAGAAGTGTAGCTGTTAACTGCTATAATGATATACTTTGTCTCTTTTTGTCTTTTTACTGTTGATGAATTTTTACTTTTTTTAGAGCACTTTTTACGCTTTTCTTTCTTTGAGAATGTACTCATTTGCATTGTAATTATCTCTAGGTTCTGTTCTTTTTCTGCTACTATTTTAAAAGTAGATCAATAAACAAATAATGGATAGATGGGTAGAGTAAGATAAGAAACTACATAAAAAGGATTAGACTATTCAAAAACCCCCAAAAAAGAATTGGAAATGTGACTCGGGTCAAGTCTGTTGTAACTTGTTATGAATAAGTGATATAAACATAAATTTATTCATACATTCACACACATTACAAATGGATATGGATCTAAAACTATGACTGATATGTTTGCTTTGGGTGAAAGACTGAAAGAATATAGGGAAGAAGGTTATTTTGTAGTATCGAGAGTGGGCCTAAAGAAAGGAAGGGGGGAAGGAAACAAAATGACTGTAAGCAGAGAAAGTTTGATCCTTTCATCTTTTATAAGCTGCCCAGAATTGCCTGACTGTGAAATGAGTGGCATATAAATTTAATTAGTAAATAAATAAATGTTAAAATATGGAAAATGACTATTGTAGAGAGTCTGGTTTTTCCCCACCTAGTTATATGGAAGTGCTATAGTAGTAGAAACATAATACTGAGTGTGGGATAGTTAAGAAGGGGAAAACAGGTTTTAAGGTAAGGAATTGAATGGGTATGATTATGAATGACCAGGATGAAAGAAGTATGTTGAGGAGGTTTGGTTATAAGGAAAGACTGAATGAAGATTGAATTGCAAAACAAGTACATGAAGAAGAATGACTGAATTGAAAGGAAGAAAATTATAAGTTAGGTAGAACTGACAAGAGCCTCCAAAGCCAGGAATTGAAAAGTTTAAAGAACAAAAGGAAGTTTATGATTTTACCTTCAAATTTTAAATTAATAGTGCCCTGATTGTCTGTCTGATAGGCACTTCTAGCTTATTGATACAGCAATTGAAACAGAACCCCAGGATCATATACTATACGTTAGACCTTTAAAGTGTATCTCAGCTTAAATGACTGAGAACCAAACAGTTTGCACACATAATTTGCCTCAGTTTGCCTCTTATGTTAAATATATGTGGTATATAGATAAATAAATATAAAGGTCCTGGTGTAGTAATGAATCAGTTTTATTCTGCCTAACTAATTTCATTGGAACCCAATGAGTTTATATGAGTTTATACTAAAAATATGTGAGGGAACTTTCTGGTTTTTTTTGGTCCACAGATGCTTCCAGATGTTTCCCACTTATTTTAAGGAAAATTTAATCAAGACCCCTACTTATTAAGGTCTAAGATGGGCAGGGGAGGGGGGAAGGGCTTGGAGGCAGAGAAAGAGATATGCCCTGAACAGTGTGAACTTTTCATAAAGTAGTCAAAATGATGCCCCTATTTGTTAGAATTACATTTCCACAGTAATTTCAAGAAAGATTTATTTTGGAGACTACCAGGCAAAAAGGGAAGTACACATAGCAATATATGATTCTTGCACACATACCCATAAAATACCCTACTTTCCTAACGTGCATCTGCATGCTTCTATGGGCATCTATGGTAGCCTTTATGCTTTGTCTCAATATTTTTGTAAGTAAAGGTAATCTGAAACAGATTATGGGGGAATCTATCAGAAAAATAAACAAAGAATGTCTGGTCCGCTGTGTTGATGACTGGGAGTTGAGCAGCTGTGTGCAGGAGAGGTTATTGATTTGTGTGTTTGTGTGTGTGTGTGAGAGAGAGAGTGACTGAGTGAGACAGAGATATTTCATACACTTGTGGTTTTGTCCAGTCTGATCAATGCTGGCCTTGTTTCTTGGGCTCTTGTTGATTGCTCTCTCACACTTTCAGAATTGTGGGCGCCAATCACCAACTATGTGGCAGTCTGCCACATTGAGGCGAGGTGGAAACATTCTTGGATTTGATAAACAGAGCAGTGTTTAAAATAGATATGGTAAAGCACTGATGTTCATAGCAAATCTATGTGCATAGAGCAGCAACAAGAGGAGCTGTCTCTTTTCTGGACACTATAAAAATATTTAAAGCTTATAGAAAAAATCTAAATCTCTTCACTTGAAAATTTATGTGATTTTGTAATGCAGGTATGGTTGTGTCTATTTAAGGATTTTATTTAAGAAGCAGCATCATTTTAGCAAAATAAAATAAGAGTACATGAATATGATGAATCTTTGCTTGAAAATATTTCTAAGGGACGAGTTGATCTTGGCAGAGGTAGTTATTTGCCTTGAGTAGGAACTTTTCATCCCAGGTTTTCTTCAGCAGAAGTCTACTAGATCCACTTTGAATTGGTCATCGGGACCAGTTATTTAGTTTTTCAAGCTTTTGAAGACATGCTGGAGCTCATCCTCAGGGAACACCTCTCCACCAGAATGTGTGCTTTTGGAGTATTTTATCTGTAGTATTTATGCGATGCCTGGTTGTGTGTGGCTTTTTATTTATTGATTGGTATCAATCAATCAATCAGAATAGCAATAGCACTTAGATTTATATACTGCTTCACAGTAGAGTTGGAAGGGACCTTGGAGGCTGGCTATTAAGTCATTTGCTGTTGTTTCCTTGTGCTGTCAGTTCTCTGAAGCTGGGCTCCAGCATAAGTCCAAAATCCTGGAAGACTAAATCTCTGGTCCCAGTGACTGACCTTGATTGAATCTTGCAATATTATTATGGGTGAAGAAAAAAAATGCATGTAAGAAGAAGTTTACTAAAAAAAATAAAGATAGGAAAGATGTAGAAACATACCAAATATAATAATTACATTATTAATATAATAATATAGTATATAGAATATTTTTTTTGAAAGAAAGTCAGTAACAAGGAATGTTTAAGATTAAAAGAAGCAAAGGAAATGCCAAATGGTTTGTACTGAATGGGGGATAAGCAATGAGCCTCCAGCAAAATGAATAGGTTAAAACAATGTTATGAAACATAATATAATAAAACTGAAGTGAAGGGATGCACCAAGCTGGAAATGGTAACATCAGACCATGTGTGAATCAACTGCTTTAATTTGAATTTAAAAGTTGAGATTCAAAGAGGATAATTTCATCTGAATTTTTAGTTTGAGAGATGAGGGCAAGCTAATTTCAAAACATTGTAGTTTGTAATGGGGAAAAAAGCATCAAAAATAATTGCCATTGCTTAATTCTTTGGAAGTCTGTTGCGTTAGACCTTTTAAGTGATAATCCCACTACCATGCTTAAATTGGATTTCTTTTAGTGTTACCTTTTTGGCAAATTTGGTACTCCCTGGAAAGCCATTCTCATCAGCAGCAGGAATTGCTTACATAATTATTGTGTCTTCCTGTTAATACTCTTTTAATTAGGGAGGCAGCAGAAGCTGGCTGGTACAGTAGTAGGCCATAGAGAAAGAGGCTGATGAACATCTGGCATTTATAGCCTTATCATCCCATTCCTAAATACAGATATCTCTACTTTGCTTGTAACTGTTAGTTTACATCCATTTCCCTTTTGGCCAAGAATCTTCTATCAGTCACAGTCACTCAAAACTTAAAGGGTAAGTTTGGACTGCACTGGTTTCCTCTGAGTCTATATTCAGAGTCTTGAGAAATGAGTTGAAATCCTACTTGTATTAGCATAGATATCTGCTAGCATGAGAGAAAGGAAATTTAAGATTTCATTTATTTATTCAAAACAGTTATGTAGCTGCCTATGTTATACCAAATTCTGGATAGTTCCCTATCAAGAATTAAATCAGCATAGAAACATATTAAAACCAGACATATTAAAAGCAACTTGTAGTGATCTTATTAAAGAAATGGTGTACTAAAAAGTAAATTATATTCAATACAGCATTATTCTTGCTACTCCAGAAAAGCTCTCTGATTTAAATGAAGTGATAAAATCCATGTCACTGTTGGAGACTCCATCAACTCCAAGAACTATTTTAGGCAACAACTATTTTAGGTTATCTGTTCTCTAGCTACATGGGACTCGATTAGTAGAGTGTACTTTAAATAGAGTTACATTTGAGAAGTGTTTGAAAATTTGATAGATAATGTGGCAGCTCACCCCATAAAGGGTACATAAAACATTAAGGATAATATGCCTGTATGAAAAACTGCTGCAATATTTAAAGTGCTGGTTTAATCTTCAAATTTCTAAATTAGTTTGCATTTTGTTATCTGCCACAGGATGAACTGGATACTGAATAAAGATAATGAAGCGAAGTGTTGTGTTTTAGCTAAGGACTCAATGCATTAAAAAAAAAAACATTATTGTGTTTGTTTGCTTTTTATGGTCCACAATCACTGTGAGTGTGGGAGTTTAGCCAGTGAGAGAGGAGATGACAGGTTTTCATACAACTTATTGGCACCCTGCTATGGCACAACGGTCTTGGAACATCTGGAGCAAAATGTGTGCATGTGTGTGTTGGGTGTAAGGGCTCCTACACTGGAGGCAAAAATAATTATGGAAGCTTTGGAGATTTAGGCAGCCTTGGGAGTTGGTAATGCTGAATTCTAGAAGTTGGAGGCCAGAGGTGATCATCCATGAATGAGTTTGGCCAGCCTTGAACTGGTGGGGGAGGGGGGTCGAGTGGGTCTGCCAGGGCTAACAGGGCCTTTGAAGACACCACTATTCAAGGAATCAGTGATCTTGTTGGTAGAAGATGGTGTGGAAGATGGTGTGGTATAGGATTTGTTGTGAGACCTCTGCTCCAGCTCTTGTTGTTGAACCGAACAAGAGATTTCATCCACAGAACTTCTTGTTGAGTACAAAAGCTACCTGAGAGAGAACTATCCATGAATGCTGATGAGTGGTGCCTCTTTTGCCATTTTAATACATTGGGGATGTAATCTCTCTTGATTGTGGAGAGTGGGTGGTTTCTTTGCCTTTTCTGTCATGGTTGAGTGGTATAGGATATGGTTGCTGGCTGAGTTAAATATCTTGTTCTCATTTTCAATCTTTATTGTATTTCTTTGTCTTGTTTTATTGTCCAGTTTCAGTCTAGAGTTAGACAGAGCCTTGAATAAATACAATTGAATTGAAATATGTGTAGATATTAAGCATATTAGAAAAAATTCTCTTGAAGATATACACACTTTCTGAGGTCTAGTTGTTGAACACATAGCCAAGGGCCTTTCCTTAAGTTGCCTTCAAGCTACAGAGCACAGTCCCTTAAAAATTAGCCTCCCTCCCTCTCTCATCCATCTTTTTTCAGAAATGGTGGAAAGATCTTCCTCTTTTTCAAGAGCCTTTTCTTTTAGAGTTTATTTATTTAGATATTATTCACATTTATATGGCTGCCCATCTGACACAAAATTACTCTGAACAGTGTACACCAATTATTAATAATTATTAATGATTAGGAGTTCATTTTAATACTGATTTAACCCTTTGCTTTCCTGTTATAAATTTGTAAGGATTGAAGGCAGCTAAAGAGAGCTTCTTCAGCAAATTAAAATCAATATTTTATTAAATTAATACCATTTCTGGAATAGGTTTTGCTCATATATCTTTATTTTCAGCTTTAAAATCTGTCCTCTGCTTGCCAGATCATTTTAGTACAATTGCTTTCTGTGTAGGTTTTCAAAGTAGTACTTTGTTTATCTCTTGTCCATTCACAGGAATGCCAAATATATTATTTTGAGAGTCACTAACATTCTACCCAACATTTTTTTTGTCATTCAATTTGTGATTTGTTGCATTGTTCCTTTCAACAAGACCAAGGCCATCTTATTTCACAATAAATAACAGTTATGGATAAAAAAAGAACTGAATGAAAGGGCATAAATACTAATAAGCTGCTCTAAAGACAAGTGGGTATCTATCCAAGGAAGAATAATCTGTTGAGTTTTGTATCAAACCTCTTGAAGATGTTGGATTTGGAAACAGATACATTTTTAACTGTGTAGTCAGTTATGAAAGAAATAATTTAGTATAGTGGTGAAGGGAGCTAAAGGGAGCAGGAGCTAATCTAATATGTTTATTGCACAACCTGACAGACCCTAAACTTTTTTGTAGTTATGCTGGTTAAGTCCAGCACCAATTTCTCCAAGAGCAGTCCCCCACAAACTGTGAAAGCACAATCCAAGCACAAGTTCTGATATCTACAACAGCAAATTCCGCAATTCCACAAGGCAAGAGCAAACTCCAAAGTCCACAGAGCAAAGTCTGTAGTCCACAGAGCAGGGTCCAAAATCCACAAGACAAGGTCTAAAGTCCACAAAACAAGATCCAAAGTCCACAAAGCCAAAGCAAGATCTATGCAGCAGGATCCAAATTTCACAAAGTTGGAGAAAGTGTATTGAAGAATCAAACAGTTATCTTCAACAAATGCACCTGTCCCTCCACCTGGCTAAATCACCTCAACCCTGATGTTTCTCATTAAGAGGGGCAAGGCTGCTTCCTCATGAGTAGCCTTGCCAACCTCCTCTGTGCCTCCCTATGTTCCTCTCTTCACGTCCATGAATTGGGTGGGATAGCAATAGTAATAGCACTTAGACTTATATACCACTTCACAGTGCTTTACAGCTCTCTCTAAGTGGTTTACAGAGTCAACATATTGCCCCCAACAATCTGGGTTCCTAATTTTACCAACTTTGGAAGGATGGAAGGCTGAGTAAACTTTGAGCCATTGAGAATCGAACTCCTGGATTGAGCAGTGAATTAGCCTGAAGTACTGAATTCTAACCACTGTGACACCACAGCTCAGGAGGCAGCTGTTCTTCATCAGAGGTTATCTGTTGCCACTCATTGATGCTAACCAATGGCAGCCAATACTCCTCTTCTGCTACTACAGACAACTGACCATCTGGTCGACCACTCCCTCCAATGTCAGATGGATCTAGGATAACAGCCCCCAAGATTTCTGAGTGCTCCTGGGGATTCATGCCACACCTGTCTGATAACCCTAGTTCGGGCCCCTTTTTATTATCTGAACCACCTTCCAACAGGCCCATCATATCAGGGTAGAAACTTGATCTGAGCACTGATGCCCCTTCAGACACAAAGCCAGTCATGTGATCTTGCGGCAATCATCCTCTCTCAATCCTAGAAAAAGGCAATGACAAGCCACTTCTAAAATCTGTCCCCACAAAAGAGAGAGAGAGAAAAAGAGAGAGAGAGAGAGAGAGAGAGAGAGAGAGAGAGAGAGAGAGAGAGAATAAGCTTATAAAAGATAATAAAAAGAAAATACAGACCAGTTGATAGAGCACAATAGCAATACGTTATTGATCTCTTTAGAAATTGGTGTGATTGTTTTTCCTCCTTATAATCCTTTGAATTCAATATTAGAAAAATCTAGGAGTGAGTTATCTTTTCTGCACCATTAATACTTTGTCATTTTTAGGATGTTTAAAATTAAAGTGAACTGGAATGTTTATATTTGATATTATCTTTATACTTGTTTTTGTGAGCTCCATTTATTGAAGCAACGATGGACAGATATGTGATATCTGATAAATAGAGCCAATGTGAACCTATTGGAATAGCTGACAATATATATTACAAATAATCTTGAATAGTACTGAATAATAATGGTTTTCTGTATCCTGCTCTTACATAAAACATGTCCTCGAGAAATTCCTTACTTTTTAAATAACCAAATTACATTTTCACGGTTCTTCCCCAGGCACTAGGCATAAAGAATACAAAATCTGAGGATGCCCTCCAGCTAGTGATGACATCATGTTTATATAAGAGCCCATATACTTATTTATTAAGTATTTTTAATAAATACAATTTATTAAATTATATTATATTTAATAAATAAATACAATTTTCTTGACTTGTTATTAATAGTTTCGATGTCTTATGATTATACTTGTTTTAATATTTTGATTTTATGTTTCTTTTTATTGTGTGTCACTTTTGATGATTAGTAAATGATCAAAATCTATTGGAGCTTGCCCGAGAGATTTGACTGCCTGAGTGAAACTCAGTCCCTCTTGTTGTACATACAAAAACTTAGTTAGATTGGCATCTGAAATTTTCTTCTATCCAGTCAATGAAACATGTTCTTTACTACAGCTGAAAATGATAAAATAGTGTATGACAGGGGTGTCAAATTTGCAGCTCGCAGGCCAGATGTGTCATGGTTTACTGAAAGGCAAGAAAGTCATGATACATCATGTGATGACAACATGATGCTGCAAGTTTGACACTCCTAGTTTATGATATATTAGGATAGGATGTATATATCCCACCTTCTCTTATCTATCACCAGAATAAATGTCTTCTCTTTAATGGAAGAACTATGCCTGTTATGTATATTTTTCCCTCAAGCTTAAAGAACAGTTTCTTTAATTGTACAGCAGAAATCTAGACTCATTACAAATTTTTTATTATATTGCTGCTATCAAAATATCACTCAGATTATGTCACCTCCATATACAGACAAAAGATACAATGTTAAAGTTAGGCAAAATCTATTTGATTTCATGTGAGATTTTCATATTCACAAGTTGCAGTGGGGAGGTATTTGCTGGATTTTGCCTAAAACATGTAGAAAGAATTGGAGCATTGGGCACTGGGTAATATACTTCAAGATGATGATCAAACTATAATCCCATAAGGTATATCTCATGGTATTATTGCATAAGAAAGGTTGCCTTTTGTGAAATAACCCTCTGAATATGTGCAAACTGGTATATAGTACATCCAACTATCTTTTGCAAAAAGCCTCATATAAATACCCTACTTAAATGAACAATTAGAAGGGAAAATCACCATATTCTTCATATTCCTCATTAATTTACATTCATTCAGCCATCTCACAGGATTGTTGTATGGAAAATAGGAGAAGGAAGAAATATTAGATATGTTCCCTACCTTGAGTTATTTATAAAAATAATCCTGGTGGTGGGATAAAAATAAAATAATTAATTCAGTCTTGTAAGATTATGTAAAAATAATCATACCATAAAGATGAAAGCAGTACTGCTGGTTTTTGGTTTTGTCTGGATTAGGATTACCTCAAAGGGATAACAGTAACTCAGGGCAGCTCACAAAAATTAAAAACCAGAATAAAATTTAACAAACAAAACAAATCATAAAACTATATTAAAAGATAATGAGCAGCATTTACAACTCATACACTATGATCAATAAACCGATAAACCATCTAACAGGTTCACACGCTTTATATCTTCAAGAACAATAAAGTTCACAGTCTTTCTAGAACAGTATTTCTCAATTTCAACAACTTTAAGACACGTGGACTTAAACTTCCAGAATTGGAGTTGAAGTACCTTGTTTTCAAAAAAACAAGACCTAGCCCAAAAAATAAACCCTAGCATGTTCTACGTATGTGCCTAATATAAGCCCTACCCCAAAACAAGCCCTACTTAAGAGCTGGCACAGCTGGCCGCCTGCCTATTTCGTCTGGTTGCTCACAGTGCCATGGCCATGAGGTGAGGCAGAGTGGTAGTGGAGCTGCCCCATGCACCCCGCACCGGTTCACCTCAGGGCCCTCAGGGTATACACATCTTAAAAATGCTCAAGTTGAGAAACTGCTCTAAAATATAATCACTAATGATGAGCACAAATATTTTTGCCTTCCATTAGAATAATCCACTAATATGTCTTGACATCAGGTGCTAAACAAATAAACATTCCAGGTTGTGTGACATTTAAAGCCCATATACCATTTTAACAATCTTCCATATCCCAGGACTCCCAGCTGGTTTGGGACTGAATCTTCTAAAATTCCAAGCCAGGTTAGCTATTGATCATGGTGACATGAAATTCTGGAACTGTACGTTCGACATATTATAAGGTTATCATATTAGGGAAAACTGTTTGCAAAATACATAGAGTACATTGCTTTGTAACAAATATATATTGTGTGAAGAAAAGGGTTAACTGAATTGTGCTTTTTAAGTCAAACCAACCAGAATGCTTGAGCCAACATTGTATCTTATCTGTTTTTGCAAACAGATTGACCTCTTGACAACCATCTTACACTTGTCCCTGGATACAGTATATTTATATAAGAGATCATTAACAGCACAGCTGAAGTGTAATTGAATGCAGGATTCAATAACAACACAGAATTTAAAATGCCATCTAAATATAAAATTCCATCTCAGCCTTGTTCTGCTTAATTGAGGGCTTCTCCATTCTTCCTGTCACCCCTCCTCTTCCTCCAATCAGAACCAGTCTAGTCTTTCAGTTGGACTAATTGTTAGGAATGGCAGCAGTGGGGAGTGAAAGAATGAGTGACTGTTTGACAGGTTTATTTTGATAACATTTGTGCCCATTTCAAGGAGGATAACATTACATGTGCCTGAGGTTCTCTAGGCAGACTAAAGTAATGGATCTCAATTATAAGCAGCATTCCATTTTTGCTCTCAAAGGAATAAAAACACCGTGTGGCCAAATAGGGCAGGTCCCCAAGTGGAGAATGTGGTTTTGATAATTGAATTGCATTAAGGAATTGATCAGGAGGAAAGTTAAGTCCTTTGTGAACAGGTTCAGAGAACCAAAAGGATGGTTTTCTGTTTATGATTACCCCTGGGCCAAACTAGATATGACATTATTCATTTCTTTAGAATTTAGATTTTTTTTCCTTTTTAAGAAAACAAATAACTGCCCAGTGGATTTGAGTTTATACACACATATACACAGACACATTATTTCCATTGTGAATATCAGTTACAAAACTTACCCGATTTTGATGACCAGAAATAAAACTTTGAACTTTATTTGACACAGTCCTATTCAAGACAGCCATCCTACGGTGGTGACTATGATATATATAGTTTGGTTCTCAATAATTTGTTAAATTATTTCATTCCTTAATCTGTAGATGATGTGATGATGAGCCATCAAATGTTGGTATCAGCTTTTAGCAATTACAAAGATAGATTTTCTTCGAATCTTTCTCCAACTTGATATTTCAGGTTTTCCAATGAAACACTCATTGCTGTCATAATTGAGCCCATCCATCTTGCTGCTAATTATCCTTTTCTCTTTCGATCCATCTCCCCAGAGAGCTAAGAATTGCACATTAGGTCCAAAGTATAATTGAGCTCATTATTTTTGCTTCTGGTTTAATTTCTTCTGTAACCAATTTGTTTGTTTTCTTGACTATGCATGATACCAATGTTTGAAAACATCAATACTCTTTCTATCCTCTTTTTGAAACTCCAGCTTTCGTTTTCCATTGAGCAACACAGGGAAAACCATTTCATACTTGCATGATTTTGATAGTCATTCTTTTACTTCATTTCAATTTCCCAGGCATTCAATTCACCCACAATTTCCTCCTTTCTATTTCCAACTTTGTAGTACAAAAGCAAAAATACAAAAGTGAAAATACAAAGGAAATACTTTTCTACAAATATTGGAGAGGAGGAAATAGCCACAAATGGATAGAAATAAATACTAAATAGTTAAATAGTTAAATATAAATATTAAATACAAGTAGTCGTCGACTTACAACAGTTTAGTGACCGTTCAAAGTTATAGCATTATTGAAAAAAGTGACAAATGACTGTTTTTTCACACCTACAACCATTGCAGCATCCCCATGGTCACATGATCAAAATTCAGATGCTTGGCAACTGACCATATTTATAACGATTGCAATATCCAGAAGTCATATGATCACCTTTTGTGACCTTCTGACAACGAAAGTCAATGGGGAAACCAGTTTCACTTAATAACCATGTTACAAATTTACCAACTGCAATGATTCACTTAACAACCATGGCAAGAAAAATCATAAAATGGAGCAAAAACTCACTTAACAAATGTTTCACTTAGCAACTTTAGCAATTTGGGGCTCCATTGTGGTTGTAAATTGAGGACTACCTATAACTAAGTAAATAAAATAGTAAATAATAAAGATAAAAATTAATAAATGATTAGAAGAGAAATAAAAATTTAGAACATATTAAAAAGAGATAAGGAGAGCAATCTGATTCCTGAAGCATATGTTTATATTGGCTCATTGCTGAATCTGATAAATGTATGTTATAGCTGTGTCGTCAGTATAACAAAGGTTCTTTCTTTGTGATCATGAGCCTAAACTCTAGCTGTTATGTGGCATATAGAGGATCTTCTTTAAAGGTCATAATATAAAATATAGGTTATTACAATAGGAAGCACTCATTCATATTGTGATACCAAAATTGTATAGTGTATCAGTATTACTGTTATCAGCACTGATATATTAAACACTATACAATTTTGGTACTCAAAAAATGGATTTCATAGTTCTATCATCAACTATGGGTGTGTTTTTTTTTAAATTTGCTTTGCTTTTTTCATATCAGATGCTACTCCACAATGCTGTTTACAGATTTAGCCACCATCTTTATAAACTTGGAACTTTGACTTATTCTGTCATGATACAGAAGGTTACGCTAGATCATTAGTCCACTCCAATAACCGCAAATGTGCTCTTCATTTGATTCGTTTTATTTTTAAAATGTTGGATGCAGAATACATTCTAAAGAAGTAATCTGTTGGGGCTGCATTGCATACCTTTAAGTGCTGGTCCAAGCAATGCCTAGGCTAGCATAACAACAAAAAGGCATTATTTTCTTTTCCTCTGTTTTCCTTCCCCATTTTCCAGCATCCCCTCCCCCATTATTTTCTCTCTTCTTCGTCATGCAGAAGGGATAGATTGTTTCTGACAGAGATCTGAATTGATTGCTTACAAAGTGTTTTTGAAATTAGTCCAAGAGCCACATATAATTAGTCTAAAGGCTGCAGATTACCAGTTCATGCCTGCAGTAACACAGGGCTAATGCCCCCATAATTGTATGTTGAACATTTAATATACCCTGCCATATCTGCATTGTGGGGCACTGGAAATTAGATATAGGTATTTAATTTGCTCAGTGGGAATGGCTTGAATCCAAATCCAGATCACTGTGTTGTTTGTAAAAAGATTCTTTCAAAAAGCCAGAACTATTTTTTTTAAAGTAAACACCAGTCTTTGCAAGTTCTGTCACAATGTTCAGTCCTTATTAATGAAACTGTATGTTGGAAATGCCAGTTGGCATATGCTTTCCTGCCTTCTCTCCCCACCCCACCCC
>JANHFL010003831.1:7936-19036 GCA_032468155.1 Oxyrhabdium leporinum | reverse complement strand
GAGGGGGGGAGGGAGGGAGAGGGAGAGAGAGAGATGGTATGTGTGTAGATTTCTCACTATTGAATAGCATATTATAACCTAAATAATAATTCAGGAACAAATGGGTATATGAACTGGATAACCAAGTGAAAATGATGTTGAAATGGAATTCTTTCCTAGATCAAGTCTGGATAAGAGTTCAGAGTTAGTAACAGATTAAAGCTCCTTTTATCTATTCTGCCAGTTCTAGAACCAAATAAAATATGATTTAGAAAAGCATCCCTTGCTCACTAGCATATGGCTAGAAATCTCATGAAAAATAACTTTATGGATTTCTCACACTGATTATAGAGAAAGAAAGAATCACACTTTGAGAGGACGTGAATGATCTTAAAGTCATTTATTTTTCTTCATTGGGCAGCATATTGCTCAAAATTGAATTCCAAGTCAGAGTAAGATTGAAATGGAATGGTCAGATTTGTGGATAAGCCCTGAATGGAACCAGATAGGATAGTGAATCCATTCTTGCTTGCTTTGTTTTCTTAGAGGCTTATGTTGATGATGGTACAAAAATGGAAGGACACTTTGATTCCCATAACGGATGAATGGCTGCAAAAGTTGGAATTAGCAGAGATGGCTAAATTTACTGCTTTGATGAAAGAAAAATTACTTTTTGTTTCTACTTGGAAACCACTTCTGGACTTAGTGCTCGAGGTGGGAAAAAATAAAAAATTGATTTTTCATTTCACCGATAAGGTTTGTTTATATGGCTAGTTTATATAACTATATAAACTATGTAAAGTTGAGGTTTGATACTGTTAGCTTACTATACTGTACCACTACTGCCTTTTCTTTCTTTTTCCCTTTACCCTACACTTTTTCCTTTCCTTCTCCCTCCCTTACTTTTCCACTATTTTGTTTTGTATTCTTTTATTTTATATTATAAACTAATAATAAAACATGTTGATAATGGTATTCTTCTATTTATTTTTGTTTTTATTTCTACTGATATACAGATTTAAAAGAATGGAAAAAAATATAGTCAAAAGTGATGAAACCAATATAAACAATAAAATACAGATGGATATAAATCAAGTCTTGAATAACCAGCAAATCCAAGATATCATATTGACAATTTATTCTAACACACTATTAATAAGATAAAATGCTGTAGACAAGTTTTAGTCAAAACATGTCTCTGTTAAGCTATACAAATATTTGATTAGCAAATTGAATTTGATAAGAAAAAATAAAAGATATAAATAATATAATAGAGAAATAAAGTAAATGATATGAAAACAAAATGTCAGAATAAAACCAGAACTCTGGAATTGAAGAATGTGGTACAATTCCATGTATAAATTGTAAGCTGAAAATTGTTTCCAAATACAGTAATATTGAATTTCACCCATCTCATTATGTTGGGCAGGAGGAATATGCTGCAGATTCCATCAATCTGGGATAGTCAGACCCAGAATCTCTTTTTCGGAGTTGTTCCCTCCCCATTAAACACTCTACCTCCCAAGATTTGGTTGGGCCAAATTCTGCTTACCTTTTGGAAAATCTTGAAGAACTGGCTGTTTTCTGAGGATGAGTTCTGGAAGAGTAATTAAACCTATAATGACAACCACTTTGTGTTTTAGTTGGTTGTAAAATGTGGCTTGTTATGATATACAGTATTTGTATTATTTTTTTTTCAATCTTCATCAGCCACCTAGAGTCACATCTGTAAGATGAGAAGATATTATTTAAACTGATTTAAATAAACACATAAAACAATATTAAAACATAAGTACTTTTTTTTTAAAAAAAGTGGAAATATGATATTACCTTGCTTGTTACTTTATTCTAGCCAACAGAACTTAAGGACATTTCTAGAGGGAATCTAAACAGTATACGATCGTATGGGGACTAATTTGAATGTCTGGATATCCCTTCCCCACTTCCATTTAACCCTTTCCATATAAAAATCACACTTTCTAAATTATAGATCTCTATTCTTTCCCTTCCCTTCCTTCAATTTACTTTTGCTTGATGAAAAGATCTAAGAATCCTAAAAGCTTACTCATTTTTGCAGTTTTTTCAACTGATCTCTAAAAGTATTGGCCTGAAACTGAGTTTTTTTTTAAAATATTGTTCTTACGGTTAACTCAGCTTGCTTTTTAAAATAAAAATAGGAATGTTTATGTTCAAAGTATGCCCTAATCATCATATTTCCTGCACATAAATTTGGAGATCTGTGATCAGATTTCCCAATATATTTTTTAAAAAAATATAAAAGCA
This sequence comes from Oxyrhabdium leporinum, assembly GCA_032468155.1. Taxonomy (NCBI): domain Eukaryota; kingdom Metazoa; phylum Chordata; class Lepidosauria; order Squamata; family Cyclocoridae; genus Oxyrhabdium; species Oxyrhabdium leporinum. The sequence goes on along the minus strand of JANHFL010003831.1, from coordinate 16,774 downwards.
GTTAAAGCATGGGGAATAGGGGACAAACTATGTACACCTATCTTCGTTATTATATGTTAGTCTGGTTCTTGCTGAGCCCATCAGGTTTTTATATAACAGTAGAGGCTCATTTCTCCCCATACCCCACAGAAGTCCTGCTGGCAGAGACTGACTCCCTTTAGAAATGGCCCACATGCTTGGTACATTGGGGGGGGGGGGAAGCTCTTGTGTAAACACATTCCAGTCCCGGTTTGATCTAACAATATACCAGTAGTTGCTGAAAACGTGGTGAAGGTTAGTCCATCTAATTTACCAAACCCACTCTATTGTGGTAAACCATTTTCCACTCATAATGGAGATAGGGTGAGGCATATTATTATACCATGTGCTAACAGCCACATAAAACTGGAGTTCTGTCACTCCTTTACCCACTTTTTTTTATTATGATGATTAAAATCTCTTGCTGGCAATGGACTAAACTCATCTGGATGCAATTGACAATATTAGCTCTTTTTCACATAACCTTTTTTCACCATGCAGTTGAACTCCTCTCATTTTCAGCTGGGTCAACAGACAGAGAAATCTCAAATTGTAGACTGTTAATAGTGGAAGTAACCCTGTTGTGTCTTCAGATTCATTCTTTTGAGTATTTTGATACTTGTTACCGAATGAATAAATGCTTAAAGCAGTGAGAAGGGTAGAAGTTCAAGTGCCCAATATTTTAGTAATCCAAAGAAAAGGAAAACAGATTTAAAAGATATATTCCTTTTATTCCTGATGGTATTTTTCTTCTAGAATCCTTACGTTTTGTTTTGTTTTTCCATCTGCATTGTCTTTGTAATTCATCTGAAAACCTTGTAATGTAACTCATAGCTATTGTAGCCATATTTCAGATAGGTGAATGAATTTCACTGGGAGAAGAACATAGCACATTGTAAAGAGGTCTATCTAAAAAGTGTGCAGTACTGCTAAATGGAATTTGAATGAATATCATTTTGCTTTGATTTAGATATAGTCTCAAACCTTGGCAGCTATTTTAATTTGTAAATTTGTGTACCTTACCTTCTCCTCCAATGATTTGTCCATAAATTTTTCTGCTTAGATTATGGAAATCTCCATAAATATGTGAATCCATTTGCCTATTGAAAAAGCATCTTTGGGACAACCATTTCTTGGATGACTATGAATCTCCATAGACATTCATTGTATTTGAAATGCAATGCATGAATACTATATAACATGCAGTGACGGTTATGTTATGCTAGGTTTCTATAATTAAAATTTTGATGATACCGTTATCTGTAAGGGTGGTTATACAATATTAGATTACTAGATCAAAAGGTCTACAGTTTATTGATTCTCCCATTGCTCAATATTAAGAATGGCAAACTATGTTTTTTCCCAACCAAATGATCACTCCTGTTCATGCATTTACTGATCTGCTTCTCCCCCCCCCTCCTCATGCGAAGTAGCTGTGAAGAGCACAAGGAAACTTAAGTACAGAATAGAAAGAAAATCTGAGAGTAAATACAGATGCTTAACATTCATCAATTCATGACCTAATAAAGCAACAAAAGTTCAACATTCTTTGTGGTTGTAAACCTTAGTCTAGACTGTACCACTTCTGTTTTCTCATCTTATTTATGCATCCATTATAAATTAGGTCAAAAAGAAAATGAGATTTTATTTATATGGGTAGTCTATGTTTGGGGACTATAATTGGGATTAGCAATTCATTCGTTAAGTGAAGCAGTCACTAAATGAAACTGTAACTATGCTGATGATCTTAATTCAGGTTTCTTTTGCATTATAGAACTTGTAAATGCAGATTGTAAATGCAAGAATTGGTGGCAAAACTACTTTTTCATCACTATCATAACTGCAAACAGGCACTGTACGAGGCAGTCACTAAATAAGGACTGTCTGTAATATTTTTATATTATCTGCAATACTGTGTTCTCTAGGAACACTGCAACATTAGCATGCATGTTCAACAACTAAAAATAAGTTATACACAATGGTAAAATGCATTGGAATACAGTATACTGCATTATACTAAAACATTTAAGAGAAATCGGTGGCTTTGCACGGTAGAGAAATATTGTACTGAGATTGCAAATGCCAAAATGAATAAAAATGTGTTTTGGATAGTACGCCTGTTTTATTTCAAGGTTGAACTGTTCTGCAGGGAAGAAGCTTGATTCATTATTTTTACCAAGGAAGATTTGTTTATTTCTTTATTTTACTATGAAGGGATTGTTTAAATGTTTTATATAGTTAGAATTATGTAAGCCCTCCAAGTGCAGTCGAAAAGGTTATAAGATAGGCATATAAAATGTGTCACAACAAAGTCAAATTATTAATATTAAATTATTAATAAATTTACTGTAACATAAGCAAAAGTGGGGAATATATAGTTTTTGTCAATTATCCATTCAAATTTGTAGAAGGAACTATAGTTTGTAAACATTTAGGTCAAAAAAGGGTGTCACCGAATCCTTTCACATGTTATGATAAAGTAATCTCTCTCAACCTTGGAAAATTTAACATGTATGGACTCCAACTCCCAGAATTCCTCAACTAACATGCTAGGAAGATTGAGAAACATTGCCATAAAGATATAGACAAATGGACTAAAAAAAAGTTCCATTGTTTCTGTCTCCAGGTCAGGGGTGTCAAACTTGATTTCATTGAGGTCTGCATCAGGGTTGTGTTTGACCTTGGAGGGCCAATGTGTGTGTGTGGCCGGTGTGGGCATGGTCATGGTGGGCATGGCTGGGGTGGGTGATTATGAAGTTTCTCCTTAATTCCAGGTTGCTTCTCTCCTTGATTAGTGTCTGTCCATTGTTTCTTGTCCTTCCCTCTGGTACTCTGGAAAATAAATTGACCTCCTTGTCTTTGTCGCATCACTCAAATACTAGAATGCATGCTATCATGTCCCCCTTATTCTTCTTTTCTCTAGATTACTATTTTATACTTATACTATTAATTATATTATATTATTAATAATGACATTATTAATAATATGTTTTATATTGTTTATATTATTTTATATTTTATTATTATTTATTATATTATCTCTAAGAAATCTGTGCAGGATATTAGCCTTTTTGAATGACGCAATTATGATAGAAGAAACAATGTATTACTAGTTATAAATATTATACTCTCTCCTTGTTTAGTGATGGCAATCTGTTCCAGAGACTTTCCTTCTTCTACCTGTGATGTGTATCCTCCCATACTCCCCAGCCTCTCAGGAATTGTTTTGCTATTTCCCTATGCAGTGACTGTTTCATTTAAAAAAAATGATTTCACTCCTGCTCCAGAAAGCATGCACAACAAATGAAGGAGGCTGGGGCACTGGAGGACTATATTTGTTAGCAGTTTCTCACTGACCAGCTGGAAATGGAGAAATAGAATCTGGCAGGAAGGCCAGATTGCATGCTCAACACAATTGCATGAAATGGCTGCTGACATTTTGGTAGCTAAGATCAGGGGTGGGCTGATCCTGGTTCGCACCATTTCGGGCGAACCGTTTTTTTAATTTTATGGCCAGTTTGGCAAACCGGCAAATCCCATCCCTGTCTGGCCCCATCCAGCACCGCCCACTCCTGCCCACCCCGCCCACCCCTGCTCTGCCCTACTCCACCTCATAGATACACCCACTCCTCGCCTTCTCTCCTTTGGCCACTCACATCTGGCTCCCTCGCTCGCTTGCCAGCCTTTGCCATCCCAGTCCCGTGTAGCCCAGCCCCAGTTCTCTTGCTACTCTTCGGCTTCCTCGCTCCCTAGTTTTAAGTAAGTTGCCATGGCCCATAGGGTGGGTGGGTGGTGAGGCTCCGACGGCTGCCTTTCAGCCTTTGGGTTCCATATGTGCCTGCTGTGTAAGGCTGAGCAATCGATTTGGCTGCCTTTCAACTTTTACGGGTCAGGCCCGACTTTTGGTTTGCCGCATGAGGCCCTTGGCTCAGGGGTGCAGAGTCTCTGATGGCTGCCTTTTGGACTTGTGGCATTCAGCCAGACGCTCAGGGTGGAGAAGGGAACACGACAGGAGCATACCTTTGCTTGCGGGGCCGTTTCCTCATTTGCGGACTGCGGCAGAGAAGTTCCTCTCTTGCTGGGTGTGGGCACTTCCTCCGGTCCTCATTGGTGCTGCACTTGCTTGCCTTGGTTGCTCGGGGAGACATGTGACCAAGACACTGGCCCGGCCTGGCTGCTTGCCTCTGCCGCTTCTGTTTCCACCTCCATGGCCTGCACGAGAGCACTCATATCTGTGCAGCCCAATATGAGCTCCGCACAGTGACTGATATTCGCGGCCACTGGCAACAGCAGTGATGGCAGCTGAGTCGGGCTCATGGAGGAGAGCAGGTTGTGCATTTCCCCAAATGACGCTTGGTGTTCAGCTGCAAAAAAAGGCCAGATTCTGGAAATAGCATCCTGCCATTTCTGGCTGCATTAGGCAGCCACAGTTTCAGAAGCAGAGAGAAACAGTCAGATTCCTTATTTCTACATTGCAGCATAGCAGCCAGGATCCACTTTGATAGCAGGGGGGGGGGGGGAGAGGATAATTTACCTGGCCAAACTAACTACATTTGGGCTCAGCTTCGATTGGGTCAGTCAGTCGGTCAGTGGCTCCATTGGCGGTTAACAAAACAGCCCCATTGCACCACACCTCCTCCTGCCAGCCTCTTGGCACTCTGGAGAAGAAAGCACCGGTGGAGAGAAGTCACCCTGCTGAGCCCAAAGGTGTGCTCCGTGGTGTGAAAGAAGGGGCTGGGTCACCACTGAGACCGCTCCTGGATGGGCAGATCTCTCTCCCCACCAGTGCTTCTTTGAGGAGACGGTGCATAGACAAGTCCCTCCACCACAATGCGGTGTGTGTGTGTTTGCTCTGTGTGTATGTTTAAGTCTGAGAAGGAGAAAATGACTTGGGTGAACTTTTCCTGCCTCCTTTGCAGCCAAAGCTGCTCAGAAGGCAGCTACTGTGGGCTGTCTCCCTCCTCCCCACCATCGAGCTTTAGCTTGTGGAGCGACTGGGATCAGGAGAGTTGAGCCCTTTTGCTTTGGCAGCAGTGGCCCCGCTTGGCTGCATTTGCAGCATCAAAGTACCTTAAAGGGAGATGCCGTAGCAGCTGCCTTCCAAGCAACTTTGGCTGCAAAAAGGCAGGAAAAGTTTGGCCAAGTCATCTCCTCCTACTCGGCCTTAAATGTACACACAAGCAAACACACACACACCTGACAGTGCCAAGACCTTATGCAAGGAGATAGCGCATTGGCAAATCCCTCCGGCAACACGAGGTATGTGCATGCGTGTTTGCTTCCTGCCTATTGCCTTCCACGGAGCCTCCAGGTGGATGCCGCAGCCACCCGCTCAGAGCACCACCGCTGCAGTCACCAGTCACTGGATCTGAGGGGCAATGTGCTTGGGATGGGGGAGGCGATCCCACGCGGCCCAGCTTCCTGCCTGGTAAGCCTTCCGGGGAGCGCCGCCGCCACTGGGTGCTGAATCAGGCCAGCAGAGGCACATGAAAACTCATATTTGGGATGGATCAATTAGGATGGAGGAGCTGGTTTTGGTTGGGGTGTCCTCCCGCTACTCTCTCCCAAATGTGGGTCATGCATCTCTGCTGCCCTGAACCCTCCCCCCCCCAGTTTTCCCAGCGGACTGAGAAAGTTGACAGATGAGCAGTGTCAGAGGGCAATCCACGCTACAAATTTGAAAAGAAGTGGAGGGGATGTGACGAAGGAGGTGCCCCCCTGTCAGCAGGAAAAAAAGAGATTTTATGGGAATGAGGAAAGAAACAGAATAAAACTCTGCATTGATTTCTCCAGCGAGGAGAAACGAAGTCGGAAAAACTATAGATAAGGGAAGACAGGGCGAAGCTTACTTTTTAATAGAACTATAGATATATTGAGGCCAGGCTTGACAAGGAATAGCTGGGAAGGAAGGGGCTGGGCAAGACATCCCTTGACGTGAATAATGCCAAGTTGGCCCCGCCCACCCAGTCACATGACACCCAGACACATCCAGCCAGCCACGCTCACCCAGCCAGTCATTAGGGCAAAGAACTGGTTGTTAAAAAAGTTGAAGTCCAACACTGGCTAAGATTATTTAGAAAGCACCCCCCAAAATACATCATCTCAGTTCTCCCATTTGCCAAATGTTACATCCTCTGTGGACCCCTGTTTTCTGAGATAAAGTTGTGAGTGAGAAAAGGCACCTTGCCTTTGGAACACGTTTGGCAAATCTGCTCTTTGGAGGACATTACCATGGAAATTTGTCCGGCACTCTTATGTTAATTCTTATTTAAAACACTTATTCTCCACTTTTACTTTTTGAAAAAAGAAATCCAAAAGGAATTTATAATCAGATGATTTTGTTGTTGCCACTAGTCTTTAAAAAACCTGTGCGAGTTTCAGTTTATCATCCTACAAAGCATCATGAATGAATTGGTGTGTACCTAAGTTGTACAACACTCCAAGTTGCACACAGCCTCTACTCTTACTCTTACGAAACCTTCTTTTTCAGTTGGAATCAGGTTTAATTTTAATTTTTCTATTTTGGAATATTTTAACTACTCTTTATTTCTTTTTTATGTTTATCTTGAGCAGCTCTGGACAGGTTGGTAGGTCATAAATTATAATAAATATTTGCAAGCACATTTTTACAGCACAATTTTATACTGAGCATATTGGCTATGTGCTTGGATGAGCACATGTATGTTACTCAGGAAATTAGACTGGCTTGGAATATATCCCTGTTGACATTCAGGGGACAGGATAGATAAGAAACCATAATCTAAATAACAAGACCTGCCAAGTGAGTAGTAGTGCAATACAGCGTAACATATCTTTCCCCCCACCAAAAAAAAAAAAAAGAAAAGCTAATGATAATCTTAAACCTACTAAATAAATTTTAGAGCAACTCCCTAGCACTGATGATGTTATCTAGTTTGGGTAATGAAACATCTGCAAGAAAACAATCAAACTCAGAGACCATAAAAAAACCCTCATTCAATCCTGACCTACTAATATTTTCCTTTATTGGTACATTAATTGACTCATTCCTCTGTCTACTCTCTTTCAAGTGGACTCTATACAAAGCAATACTGTTCTTTACCTGAACATTTTTCCCTTAGATATTTAGCAGTTTTGTTACCTCTTCACACTTAAAAGAATGTAACTAAGTTTAGAGCAGGTCACTAGTAGCTGGGATTAGTTTTATTCTATAATACACAAAGCAAGCTACAGGTTGAACAGAAATGATAACATGTTGGTTATCATTTAAGAGCAATATTTTCATGTGTGTGTTTGTGTGTGTGTGTGTACAACAAATTTGAGAGAATGGTGACAACCATTAAAAAGTTTTTGTTTCTAAGTATTGACCAGCCAGACAGCTTAGAAAATTCTCTTTTTCCAAGACTATGCTACAGCAGAAACTGTTGGAAGGAAACCTAGGTGTCACCAGTTGTAGAACACACAATGATAAAGAGCCCTTAAAATGTCTTTAAGGATTACTACTGAGACAGCTGCAAAAATGCACAACACATAACACATACAATTTCTACATTTAATAATCCAGCAGAGCATTGTACTGTAAAAAAATAAAATACATGTTTTCAAAGCTCATAAATCTCCCAAAGTGGCCAAATACCATTTTTAAATAGAAACCAGAGCTGTGGGGTGTGATTCCATGGAGAGAGATACTTCTAGCATTGAACAAAACAAACTGAAGAATGGGAATGCCATAGCTTCCATTATCACAAGACAATTTCTTTAAACTTACAGTAAAAATAGAAGAAAGGTACACCTATTCTTTAGCACTTCATATGATTATTTTGGGAAATAATTCATTAAATAAAACTTAGGTACCGTGGTGTTTTCTAGATGTTCTATCTTTTGCTCCTAAGAGCTCATAGACTGATCCCATAGGTAGATCATGGGAGTTGTGTTGTAAACATGTGAAAAATTCCAAATTACCTACTCTTCTATTGAATGATATAGCAATTACGACAAAACTTTCAAATCTGAAGCACCACATCAATCTGATATGCAGAATAAAGCTATATTATACTCAACAGTTGCTACTATTTAGCATCTTCCCAATTGGGGAGGGGAAAATGTGATTTTTCAGGAATTTTGCATATGTCTACCTAAAATTAAATCTATTATGTTCATGTAAGTTTGCATCACTGGCATGCTGTATTTTTTTCTAGCAAGCCAATCCTTTGTTCTATGATCAAAATGTAAATGCAAGATATGTAGATGCATATACACTACAACTAGTGTATCACAACTTCAGACACACTATGGGCTGCATTGGTTTTTGAGTATTATTCCCAAAGGAACGCTCCAAAATGTGTATACATTTGCAATGGGAAAAGATAAACAATAAAAAATGAACATTAATAATTCAGACCCGCTTGTATAAAATTTATATGTGTAATTCATCTTTCCCATTAAGAACTTTATTTCTGTAAAATTGATTAAGACTCTAATTTTAAAAGTTAATTAATTTCTCCATTCTGAGTCCTTGTTGTTTAATTAATGCAGAATAAAATCTTTTCTCTCCATGTCATAGATGTTTCACTCAGCAGGAAAAAAAATACCACCAACAGCTGACATTGTGTTCAAAAGCAGTATCGCTGGTTGACTGAATATTGATTACTGTCTCTGGGAATCACAATACATGATACAAGAGTTTTTGATACTCAGACAGAGAATTCCAGGATGAGGAAATATCAGGTGTAAAGAACACTCAGAAAGTATATCTTTTCATGTGACAACACTGAAGAAATGACACTTGGCTACAATGTAAAGTAGTGAGTATATAGCTTGTATAACAGTGTAAATGTGCTG
>JANHFL010003830.1:0-17195 GCA_032468155.1 Oxyrhabdium leporinum | reverse complement strand
TAAGCAATACTCTTACATCAGTATATTAATCCAATATACCTCAGAATATTGCCCCCACAATCCGGGTCCTCATTTTTACCTACCTCGGAAGGATGGAAGGCTGAGTCAACCTTGAGCTTTGAACAATTGCTAAGCAACCAGTCATTAAGTGAGGAGTACCTGCATTGTCTTTGGTGATATGAACTGGTGATAAAAGCTTACAGGATGTCAAAGAAGAAATTATTGCCCAATTACCCTAACATCCAGTCACAAAGACTGAAAAACATACTGCAGGAAGATTATTTTTGATTTTTAATGAAAATGAAAATTCCTACTGTGAACACATTAATATTTAAAATATAGTTTTGCTGGTACTTATCCTGAAAGATTTTGCTTGAACTTTACTGTTCTCTACATGTGTTTCTAAGTTTCTTTTATATTGTTGTAATTTTTGTAATGCTAAGCTTTTGCCATAAATTTTAACCCATTTCTTCTTTCAAGTGTTGTCATGCTTTTTATCTCGTTTCTTAATGAGATAATTATATGTCATTATAATGAGATGTTATATTTGAAGAGCATTCAAAGCAATTAGGAAATGCTGACTGCTAAATGAAAAGTTTGTGCTATTTTGCAATGAAAAGTTTTGTACAACTATTTTCTGAATAAACTGGCTTATCTCTGTTGCCCAATGAACAAATACCAGCTGTTCACAAATGTAGCATCTTTCCCAATGAAATATCAAGAATATTACTGAAATAGTCATGAGTGAGAGATTTCTGCAATAGCCAAAACTCACCCATAAAGTATTTGCCCCCAAAACACTCAGATTAGCAATTGAATCAACATTTCTTGAGTAAGAAGTTAACAGTGATGCCATTTCATTGCAATAATTAAATAATTACAATACACTCCCTAGAGGCAGTCCTAGAATATGTATACAAATGAAGAAAAATACACAGAAGCTTAGTTCTGTGCTATAGGCAGAAGAGGAAGCAAGCTTTTGAAATATATAGCACTACGTGTTCATAGGTTGAGGCTGATGCTAAATCTTTATGTCTTATTTGGGAGTCATAGGTCAAGACTCTCAAATAAGAAAGGAATAAAACTTAAAAAGCTGTTCCAAATACTAGATGCATTTTATCCATAATAGGAAGTCAGGTTTAGTGGTTAAGACATCAGGTAAGAAACCAGGAGACTGAGTTTTAGTCCCACTTTAGGCATGAAAACCATATGGGTAATTTTGGGCCAGTCATTCTCTTCCAAGCCAGCCCACCTCACAGCGCTGTTGTGGCAAAAATATTAGGAGGAAGGAGTATTATATAGGTTCATCACTTGAGTTACTTATAAAGTAATAAAGGCAGAATACAAATTCTAATGAAACAAATAAATAGTAGGACAATTACCAGCTCCAACAAGAAAAAGATTGGGCATATAGGTTAACAGTGCTACACAATCTCTTCTATATTATTAACTGGAAAGCACAGAGATAGTCAGGAAAGCTGATACCAAAATTGTGGGTGTTTTGTTGCCACTACCGACTAAAATATCTCTCTTCCTCCAATATGAAACACTTCAGACCCTTTAATTCAATTTAATTCAACTGTGTGTAAAAGAAAAGGCAGAACAATAAAGAATATTTTTCCAATAAAGAATATTTCTTACTCAGGATTGAATGTGAAATCCTTGGTGCTCTTGACTGTTTGCTTGCAGACATTTCATTACCCAACCAGATTAACATCACTGATGATGTTACTTGGCTGGGTAATAAAATGTCTGCAAACAAACAACCAAGCTCAGAGAATACCAAAGATTGCACATGACTATACTGTATCACACTATTTACACAACATGCTTCATCTAGTCAGCTTCCAACCCAGCCAGATTTGTTTACAGATAGTTTAAGCATTTCACAATTCAGAGTGTCTCAATATTTTGAATTGGAAACATGTTGAGGATGAAATGTCCCATTCCAGAACCATTCCAAATTCAAAACAGACTTATTCTGAATTCAGAACTCCAGTTTCAAACTCCAAAGTTTCCAGAAAAGTAGTAACTCTTTCCAAACTCAGAATAATTGCTTCACACACTCATACTTAAAATAATATTAGGAGCATCCCACTTCCTCTTCTATTATTTAGCATAAGCCAGTGTACTAAGAATTGGCAATATTTCATTACATCACCAACTTCTTTTCCACAAGCAAAGCAGATAGCAGTGGGTAGAGTTTAGATACCCGTAGACAAGAGAAAGTAGATTTTAGACTGCCAGCTTTTCATAATGCTTTCTGTAAGCTTGATTTTCCTGCCACTTTGTATCTTCAGCCCTTAATTAGAGGACTGATAAAATGGGATTTTGAAAAAAAAAATCCCACAATTAACTGGGTTTAGCAAGGCAAAAGATTGAAAAGGGCAATTTAACATTTATGATATCAAGCAACACAATTTAAATATGAATTTATGGCTGATTGATTTATGGTATTCGCACAAGGTGTTAACCTCATTATTTACAAATGATTGCAAACACAATATGAGCCAGCTTTTAATTTATGTAAAACTATCCGGCACCAATATGTCTCTATTTACATGAGGTCTGAGTCTGATATGACTTCCAAGTATTTGTTGCAAGCAACTCAGTGAAGAGAGTTAACTTTGAACAATGTTAGGAGTGGATCGTTCAACATCTGGAACTCTAGTCTTTGTCAAGAATAGAATAGAATAGAATAGAATAGAATAGAATAGAATAGAATAGAATGGAATGGAATGGAATGGAATGGAATGGGAGTAGGAGTAGGAATAGAACAGAATACTTTATTGGCCAAGCGTGATTGGACAGATGAGAAAAAGATGAGAAGGATAATAATAATACAATCGTACTAAATGAGTAAATATCCTTAGATATACAGTAAGACAATATGGTCATTAAATGTTCAGCAGAGTCTCTATATATTGATTATAAAGATATGTGAAGATTAGCAGCATCTTCTCAATTTGTCCTTTCTGATATTCAGGAATTTCTTATTAATTGCATGGGACCAAGGTCCATTTTGCTAAGAAATTGTCTTATTGCCTCTCATTGCATGACTATTTGAAGCCATGTGTTTGAAAAACAGGTGCTGATCAATTCCTATGAAGGTCTATATATTTCATTCAACTTCTCGCCTGCTTACCATTTCTCTTTAACGAGATGATTAAGTGTATTTTTTTAAGTTCTGCATATTTTGGAGTTTAGTCTGCCGCTGTAGTCCTGTACTATTAAATATTGCATTAGGTACTGCATTATAACATTATTCATTTGACAAATCATTTTAGATCACCAAACTTTAGTACCTACACATTGTCAAAGCACTCCCAGAATTAATAAGCTGTTTTTAAACTATTCTAGCCTTTTTACAAGCTTACTCTTGTCAGGAGCCGAATAAGTAGTTAAATTGGTTGAAACAGAAATCAGAGCACCAACATAGCTGAAATTACATATGTGAAAGCAGCTGATGGAGCTATGCAGAGAACAATTGTGAAACAGCTGGGAAATGCAAAACGCTTCTGGGCAGGCTATAATCCCCCCAAAAATGCTGCATGTTTAGAGGCACACACACCGTGAAGCAAGGGTAACAAGCAGCCAACTCAAGCCTGAAGCATGCACTCCAGCTGTTCCTTACCTCAGCCCATGCATGCGCAAGTAACTACAACAAGAGATTGTAAAACAAATCGTTTTAATCCTCAGCATCAAAGAAAGCAATTCAGTTACTTATACATGCAAGATTCCCCTTGAATGCATTTTGCTGAACATTAATGTCTGGATACTCACTGATGATCTGATATAACTGGACATTACTTTAAAAAGACACGGAAGACAAAGTGTATGTATCCAGTTTTGCATGTACAGGTATAAGCCTCAGCATTTGAAAAGCAGCAGCTGAATATTATACAATATATATTATGATGTAATATGTTATACCTGGATCAGAAAAAAACCCATCTTAATCTTCATTTAGTCTGGAGATTTAAGTAATCTCTACACAGGATCCTATGAGCTGTCTTGAGGAAGGACTGGATAAAAATGCATATATATATATTTTAAAAAAGGACAAAGTATCAGAAGAAGGATACAGTTGTGAATGGATGATAAGCATCTCATTTGAGAGCCTAGTTTCCATAGGATGCGCTCTCTCTCGCTCTGTGTGTGTGTTTGTGTGTGTGTGTGTGTATAAAAAAAATAAAGGGGTGGGGGGAAACCCTAACATCCTACTGTGGCATAAAAGATATGTGAATCCAGCCATTTCATCAGTAGAGGATTATTTCAATTTTTTAATTGACATTTGAATATAAGTAATATTTTAAGTGTATCTGTGTTGTTACTGATCACTGTATATTGATTACTGCAAAGTAATTTATAAACGCGTGTTCCTCCAATGGCGCATGGCATCTGATTTTTATAGGTATAAAAAAACTGTATTCCCATCCCATCCTTTCCCAACAACGTGTAAAATTCCAAGGGATTAAGACAGAAGGTCTCACTTGAATTCCAAATAGAAGCACCGTTTATTCAACTTAAATAATCTATACAAGCTCCAGAATGTGTCTATTTCGGCATTCTCAAAAACAGAAATAAACTCAATACACTCTCTTTTGTCGTTAGTTTTAGGGATGATTGTTTTTTTAAAGAAAGCTTAAACATACTGTGATATATATTTTTTCCTGTTTAAATATAAACAGAGTACTCAAACACAATCTTTAAATCCATTCCATTTATAAACAGTAATACCTTTTCATTAAAATCTGGAAGATTTAAGAACAGCTTTTAGCAAAGCATCTTGCTGCACTATAGTTGTGATAGGCAAGAACAAAAATATTTGAGAGATCTGAGCTAAGGATGACTCTTGTTTGGAAAACATGTCCAGTTTTTATGTTACAATTCCACGGAAGTAAACTCACCTTTTTGACATGAAATTTCAAAACAGTGGCCTCTGAGCTACTAATTCCAACCAGAATATCCCAGCAGGTATTAGAAGCTGGCATAAACTAAAACTATGTTTACATAACAGACTCAACCTCTAACAAGTCAATCACATTTCAGTTTCTACACACTGACTTAACCCATGTAGCTTCAGTTCTTGGCTGAGAATCTCATGGGAACCCACAATTCTAAGTAAATTGCGTAAACCATGATCAAAGTTACTCAAGAAAAACAACTTTGTCTTACCTCGATCATGCCATGGAATTTTTAGAAACAAGAAGATCTGCAGGAACAAACTCAAGATTATAAACTAGTCATTTGCTATCATTTCAAAAGCCGAGATCAGAGCATTAAAATGTATAAAGACCATAAACTCTGTTTACAGCACTCTAAGCTGATCCTGTAGCACAAGCTACATTTCTTCTTCATTTCTTCATCTCATTTAAATTTACCAGATCAGAGTAACCAAATTCAGCTCACTATATCTAACTGTGAGCTTTTAGAGTGATGACTAGACAACCAGACAAAACCAATAGCTTTCTCTAATCCTTCACAAATTTTAGTTCTTTGCATTACACTTTCATCATGTTGCTCAGTAAGACATTTAAGAAACCTTACATCTTAGTCACTTACTTATAAGTACATCTTTCCCAACTACAATTAAATATGTAATTAAAACTGCACTTCCATCTATAACTGGGCCAGCAAACTAAGCAATCATTTAGCATGAACAAGATTGAAGTGCTGATGATTAAAAAAAAATTAAGATCTTAGGGTAGATAGGAGACTATTCTTAATTATGACATTTGTCACTTCCAGGCACTGTTTTTGGATGTTATTCAGCTTAGCTAGAACACTTTGCTTACAAAATAGTTTTGAACAATTCAGACTTCAGCAGTCTATACTTAGCACTACAGTAATTGTAGAAGTTTAAACTGAAGTGATTCAAAACAAACAGGATATTAACATGGGGAAGAACACAGTAACCTGACACCCAGTTCTGTTCTACTCACGGCTAAACAACACCAATACACAAAAAGAAATCCCTAATAAATTTTCACCGGTGTCCAGCAGCAAAATATGAAGCAAATAAAATGCTGTGCATTTCAAATATTCTGCATAGCTCGTAGCAACACATGTAAAACTATTTAGAAATACTTCCATTCATTTAACTTTCCACATTTCTCCTTTTCAATAAATCATGATTTTCAGACCAAGGAGGACGATATAAATGTTCACAGACATTAGTTAACATTATGGCTTGAAGATTATTAAGCCATGTACAATGAATGACAGTAACCATGTGGCTTGCTTTTAGGAGATATTTACTACAGCTGCAAGTTTTAACTGACAGTGTGATTAGTTATGATAAAAGTTATAGCAGAGATTCACACTGTGAGTTTCTTCCAATCCCAAACTTCTCATCAGATTCCAGGAAGATAAGGCTGTACATCTGGTATATTCCCAAGTGGCTGCAGGCTTCTGTATACATGAGAAAAATGGAGAGGGCTTTCACTGCAACCACTCTCACTGAAAATTACCTATTAGGAAAGCCCAATGGAAAGTAACTGAGCAATAATGCACCCCCTTTGAAATGTATAAGAGAGCCATTTTAATGTAGTGGTTAATGTAGTGGTTAAGGCAGAAGGCTAGAAACCAGGAAACTGTGAGTTCTAGTTCTGCCTTAGATGTAAAGACAGCTGGATGGCCTTGGGGCAATTACTCTCTCTCAGTCCTAGTAAGGAGGCAATGGCAAACTACTTCTGAAAAACCTTGCCCAAGAAAACTGCAGGGACTAGTCCATGGAGTTACCAGGAGTTGAAAACTGAAGACGAGCGGATGCATGTATGCTCATGCACACGCGCGTGCACGCGCACACATTGTAAGATTAGGCAGGGGTTTAGCCTAACCATTAGTAAGAGTATACAATAACTGTCTTCTGCTTTTGAACAATTTAGCAGGCCAATATACTTAGAGCAGAGTTTTATAGAGAAAGCCAAGAAGTTTCCCAATCATTCTCTTCGCCTACCAATATTGACTTTCTTGTTCAGAAAGGACTTTGGCCTGAAGATCCGACTGCAATTTTTAGCATGACTGCAAATTTTAGTTTAACCCAGTGTTTCCCAAACCTGGCTAAATTACCCCAAATTGGATAAAAACAGTCTTTCTTTGGATAACAACGCACAAGGGCATTACCCAATTACAAAACAGGGACATTTAAATGGACTTAAAGTATTTTACTTACATTGGGTAAAAAGGGCTTTCTGATAAATGGCTTTGTATAAAGAAGGAAAAGGTTTGGGAATGCTGTTTTATCATTCCTTCATTTCTGTAACTATTCATATTGACATTGATGATGATTCCCAGGCATCCAGATAAAGCTGTCTGAAAGTTGGGTCATGGCAACTGGATTTCTTTTGTTTTGGTTTTCAACATTTCATTGCTCTTATTCAAATATCTTCTTCAGATTACTTGGATCTATTTGCACTATTTGGATCCATTTGTACTACTTGATCTATTTGCACTGAATGCTATCAGAACCACAAATGTAACCATAAGAAGGCAAGGAAACACCAGTTTAGGTAGATACTCCCTGGGTTTTTTTGTTTTTCAGATGTGTTTGTTTTTTCCTTCCTTCCTGAGTTATAAGGACATTTTAAGTGGATTGTTAGGCATTTATGTCATTCACTGCTCTGCTTACTTTTAAGTCATGCCTGTCAAGCCACAAATAAATAAGAATATGGAAAGATTTTGGAGTCTGTATTTCTTAAAGAATTTGCTAATATATGGGCTGTACATACAAAAATAACATTTGGGTAGGCAACTACAGTAGTGTATCGAAAACCCTTTCAATGTTGGCTTCCGGATAAAGATAAAACCCTTTTTTTCACAGATTGTTTAATTGGCATTTATTCTTGTTACTATTGTAGCTAAAAGAAATGAGGATCAGAAAGACTTGTTTCTATATTGAACAGACTAGATAACTCTTAAGTCTTGAAAGAACATAGGATAAGATCTACCTTTCAAAAAACAAAGCTTCTTAGTCTGTAAGTCATTCATCAAATCAGTCATCTTTTTAATTATAACAAAATAGATAAAACCTGACTTTTGCCATACTCACTTCACTGGCTCTATTCCAAACAGTACTGTGGTTCAATATTATTGAACTACAACTCCCAGCAGCCCCAGCCAACATGGTCAGTGATGAAAGGCTAAAAGACAGACTTTGGCCATATTTGGAAGGCATCACTGGTTAAGATTAAATCCTTTTATGGGGTATCAAACCAAAAGCTATGCTTCAAGCTTTTATCTCTGAATTTGGGAACTCCACTGTGCTTTTTTTTATTTATGTTGTCTGCTATAAGGGCATTGGGAAAGGCAGAATGAAAAACTTGTAGATATCAGCTAAAGATATTTTACAGGTTATTTAAGGGAGGAAAGGGGGTAAGGAGTGTGGATTTGATCTAGGCTTTAAGAAGTTTCTACTTCACCAAAAGAAACATTTTTGAAATCCAACTGTTGTACAAAATTGGAAAGCTGAAAATGTGTCAGGAGATTTCCCAACTCTGGTTTATGCATTCTGCAAAATCAAAAACTATTCTGGATTACATTTCTTTAGCAGTTGGCTGCATTTCTAAAACTTAAATCTGAAATACTCTGTATGTCTGCCTATATATACAATTTAAATGAACGGAATTCTAAAAGTTTTAATCTATCCATGGCCAAAGATAACTAATGTTAAGTTAAACAAAGGTTTGTTTAACATTTAGTATCATTTTTCCTGAAAGCTAATCCCTTTCTCTTAACATTGGTCTGTTCCTGAAGGTAGAATCAAATGTAGCCCTGCAGTTGAATAAGAGGAAACATTACTATTATTCAAGACAGCCAGCCTGGAAAGCATTTTAAGTTTAAAATCTATCCAGTTGCAAATAACAGCTTGCTTTATATAAGCTATATAAAGAAAAGTTTAAAGAGAACCTCCTTAGATTCAATAAGGACAATCTCAAGGGATGCCTGGAGAAAAGCAAAAACTGAAGAGGACTTAGTTGATATTTAAGATAATTGCTGAAACTAGAAAACCCTTTGAAAACACTCCAAAGCAGTAGGTAAAAACATAAACAGACTGAAGCATGTTTAACTTTCATCTGGCCTGTGCCCAGTGAATCAGTGAAATCATTTTAGACTCTGGGTTGAACGGTTTTTATGGGGCCACTCCTTAGACAACATGTATTGTTATTTACTTCAGAATGGAGGAGGGAGACAGTCTTGTTATCCTCGAGGTGTTTTCCCTCAGCTTTTATTGCGCAGAAGGATGGAATTTCTTTTTACATTGTTTCCCCCCCCCCTTTGGACCCGCTATTAAAGTGCGCTCGCTCCATATCAAAAACAAACAAAACTTGGCATCCCATGTGAGACTCGACATCGCGCTGTCAGCTGGCTTCCAATAACATGTTGCTGTTACTTGGTTGACGGAAAGCCTGAAGGAAGACATATCAGAGCAGTAAATGGAAGGACTGGGGCTACAATCTTGATCCCGGAGCACCTCTTTAGCCCAAAGCTGCTTCTCTGCAGCGGGCGGATGTGCACCGTCCCCGGAAGCGAGCCAATTCACGCCCTGGAAACCCGCTTCCAGCCCAGGCAGCTTTTGAACGGCAACTGGAGGAGATCCCACCACCTGGCAATGCACAATAGCCCACCCTCCCCTCCCCCAAGAGTGGGCTTCTCAATGCGCTTCTGTAAGCCTGAACACCGAGCGAACCACCTTCCCTCTTTCTCCAAAGGCGCGGCGTTGCGAAACCATCTTACCTCTCCCCTTCCCCCAACCCCGTCTCTTTCACACAACCTGGCCTCTTCCTTCTCTCGAGGGCCAGTGTTATTTACCGCGTCGCTGCAAAGAAAAGAAAAGCGCCAGAAAGTCCCGATCCGGAAGAGCCACATTACCTTTGTGCCCCGGCTGCCAACCGAGCGCGGACGTCCGCCACCTGTCCTGCTGCCCTTTTGCGTCCCGATCCCGGGTGGCCAAAGGCGAGCAGCGCGCGACTTCCCCAACAAAGGGAGAAACTTCTGCGAACCGTGCGCGGCGGCGGCGGCGGCGGCGGCGAAGCAGGCAGGCAAAGAGCGCGAGCAGCTGGCGGGGGCGGGGGGGGCAGGCTCGCGGGCGCCCAATAGGAAAGTTAGGTTCGTGCAGGAGCCGCAGCTGCTGCTGCTGCTGCCGGTCCTGCCGCCGACCTGGCCTGCTTGGAGGGGAATCTGCTCCGACCGCCGGCGGCAGCAGCCCCGAACCGTGTGTCCCCAGGCTGGCAGGAGCGCCAAGGAGTGACTTCGCGCTGGGACGGAAGGGGAGGGCTGCCGCCTCCGCCTCACCCTTGTCCGCCACACAGCACAAGAGCGCGGAGAGAGCTGGAAACGCTTCCTCCCGGTGAGGGCGGAGACCGGGGGCGCCCTGTCTCCCCCTTTCCCGGGTGTGAATCAGGAAGAGAAAAGAAAGGCGAGGCTTGATCAGCTGCTGCCCAGCCGGAGGGTTAATTTTATTGGGCAGACGCTCAGCGATCGGGAGCGTCGGGGAGAACAAAGGGTTGCTTTGGGGCATGTCAAGAGCGCTTTTCCATTTAGGGAAAGTGGCTTTCTATCTCTGGGAGATTTCACCTCCGAAGTCCTTCTTGCCTCAGGAAAGGAGATCATAAAAGGCTTTATGTTGCCTTGCTTAGCTGTTTTGAAAAAGTTCATGAGGATCATGGATGGGTTAATATTTCTAAAGCAGGCCTCCAGGAAATCCCAGGATTTCTGGATTTCCAAGGGGCTCTTAGGATTCCCAGGACTTGACAAAGATGATAGTTAAGATGCTGCTGGTGGAATAGAACCAGCAGCATGTTAACCAAGAAGTTCCAGGATTGAATCTACCCGTAGCCACGGTGGTGCCACTGTGATTTGGAACCTCATCATAAGGGCAGCTTTCTAGGATGACTGATGTAGGAAATTAACATACACATATTGTGATCAGTTGTGATTGTCAGTTGAGGATTCCCTGTTTAATAATGTTCAACTATAAAAATCAATAGCTGAGTTGAACTGCTGTAACTCTTAACCTAACATTTCCCAATCCCAATTTTGGAAGGATTTACCTCTTAGGACCAACATATGTTAAATCTGCAGTACTTTGTAAAAACTGTTATTTTGCCCCTCGTACCCAAAGCAGTCTATCAATTCTGTATGTAAAGAAACATATAACCTGGGGTGGGATAACTTTGAGTGGCCCAAAGACATGCTTAACTATATTTCCCCCAAATTTATGTACCATTCCAATCATATACTCTGGAACTCACAATCCTAAATTTTGGCATCTGAGAACCATATCAGTTACAGGGGTTTGAATTAAAGCAATGTTTCTTGTTTTTTGTTTAATTGTAGTGTGTTTATTTTAGGACCTACCATAGCATTCATTTGTTCCATATCTAAAAATAGCAGAAAATTGCAGACATGAGCAGACCCTGTCTCAAAAACAGATTTGATAACCTCAGGTGATCTTCGGCAGTAAGTTGCTGGGTTGCTAAGATTATTACAAAAGGCATAAACGACATATGAATCTAAGCCAACTTTGATGTTTAAGCCATTTGTTTCCCTTTAAACTGCTATATAAGAAAGAGATTCAGCTATTGGCCCTCCTTGTCTTTTACCAGCAAAGTTGGGAATTGAGGATCTCCAGTTGATAATCCATCCCACTGGCTACATTCACAAGGTATATTGAACTTACTACTGCCTTTTCTGAGATCAGGCAGCACACATGGGAGTTACCATTCATTTTGGCTGTACAAAAATCACCCTGTGCAGTGGTTGGCCTGAGAGAGTCACAGGCCCTGTACACAGGACGATGCTTGAATGAAAACATGGACCTGACTCCCTGCTGCCAATCCAAGGTCTTAATAATGGGCGTATTTCAAATCTCAGCACAAGTGATTAGTTTATTAGTTTATGGTCTAACTGAATAAATAATGGATAAATGTGTCATACAAGTATAAGTGGTATTTCTTTTACTAGGCAGTTAAAAGTATTTACCTTACTCCCAGTCTTTAATACTGTTAAAATATTTTTACTTGAGCACTAAATTACCTGAATTATGCTATTATTATATTGAAGTACGCTGAAGTTCCTTTGAGGAATGAATCATTTTTAGTAGCATTTAATATATGGATTTAAAGGAGATGCAAATACGGTGGGTAATCATTTGGCCTGAGGTTGACAGAATTCCAAAATAAGGTGACATTCTTAAAGTTGAATATTGGGGCTATGTCCAAATGAACTCTTGGATATATGCAAGCAGTAAAAATTAGGGCATCACAGGCAGGGTTATGCAATTCCATAAAGACTTCCAGGGAAAACAATTCTTTTGATATCAATTCATTCATATACTCTCAGTGTGTATACGTACACACACACACACTTGCACATGCTGTGTTTGTATCTGTATGCACATAATGTATACCTTAATTAAGCATCATCTTCAGGCTTCTCTGGGAGGGAAGTTTTGGGAGGAAGAGGGCCTGGATAGCTATGTAGATAGATGCTTTCAAGTTAGGATTGACTGCCTGCACAAGTCTTTGCAATTCTCAAGACTTCTTAAGTGGTTTGCCATTGGCCACTTCCTAGGGCTGAGAGAGGGTGACTGGCCCAAGGTCAGCCAACTAGGTTTGTGCCTCAGGAAGGAACTAACAGTCTCTCGGCTTCTAACAGGATGCCTTAGCCACTATAGTAAACTGGCTCTTTCTTGGATATTTATTTAATTGCTTTTCTCCAATTGTTTGTGTACACTCTGAAGATTCTAGAAGATTGTGCTTAATCAAATCACATTGTTAAAACAATTCCATCTTATGGGATGTCAGAGATGGGCTTCTCTGTGGCAGTCCCCTCCTCTGGCACACCCACCCACACACCCACCCGCAGATCTTGTTGACTTTTAAGTCTTGGAGATTCTTCATCAGGGCTTGAGGCAATTTGAGACCCCACTTTTGAAACTGATGGGTGTCTGCATAGTGCTTCTAGTTGCTGATTCCCCAGCATGGGTTGCCAAAGTGTTTTGCTTTGTTTTGTTTATGGCAATGTGTGCACCATTGGGAGACTTGAAAGGACAGGTTAGAACTCAATCATCACGGGGAAAATCTATGTCAACCATGTCTAAACTTTTGGCTTGCCTGGACTTCATATGAGGTATATAATATAGTTAACATTGTGTGTGTACAATAATGTTTAAGGTTTATGAACTTGTGGGGCTGTTACAACCTCTGCAGATCTACATGTGGCCCAGGGGTTGAACATGCCTGATGTATTTGGTTGCTAGGAGTCAAAAAACGACTTCATGGCGTGTAATTAAAAAGATCGCACGCTACCTAGAATTGCTGCACATTTAATCAAAATGGATTAAATGTGACTAAATAAAATGTTTTTTTGTAGCAAAACCAAACGGAAAGAGGCCTTTGGTCTATTGTAATCTGTTCTACAAGGAAGATCCTTCATTTGACAACTTGTCTGTTGATCGATTGTCCTGGCCAAGCCCCAAAAGAAAGACCCACAGGAGAAGGTAGGACTGGTCCATTCACAATTAGCAAATGAATAACAGCAAATGAATAAATGCCATCTTGCCAGTGTGCAGCAAGGGATGAGAGATAGTGGGTTCTATTTAAACGACAGAAGAGCGGCCCTTTTTTTTTGCATTTCTAGACAAATGTTATGCAAATTTACGATGTCCCGTGTTTTTGAGGGGTGGGGAGGAATTTCCTTCTTATTTTCCCTTCCCCATTGAGCATTTATAAATGACCAGACTCGAATCGCATTCGTTTTCGTAAGGAAAGCTTAGTTGGCGAAGAACTACAAAACAAAGCACATTTCAGGCTGTTTCCTGACAAGAGCGAGTTCCATGGAGGGACGTCCTTGCAACATCTTGCGAGTGAAAACCTGTTGCAAAATCCATGTTCCAAAGTCACTTTGAAAAATGCTCCTGACTCAGCAGCCGCTACGCTCGCCCCAGACGCAAATCGAAATCTAGCTAGCCAGCTTGCAGTCTAGATCACGTCCAGGCCATTGATTTCATTAAATCAGCCCTAATGAAGCCGCGGGCCAGTCCTCCCGGTTCCTTAAAGGAGGTTTCCCGCCTTTCAAAACTAAAGCAGCACGCTTGCAAGTTGCAAAGGCGACCGCTGAGAACGAGGGTTCCGCTTCTGCTTTTCGAAGAAGAAGAAGTTGGTTTTTGTTCCTTCCACCTCGATTTCGAGACTTACCTCTCCCAACCGGCAGCCCCGCGGAGTTATTAATTGCAAAGGCGCGAGCCTTTCTTGGCGCTCCTGCTGCAGCTGCTTTCGGAAAGCGGCAGCCTGGCAGCCGACTTGGCTCGCCGGCATCCGTAAAATTGAGCCGCTGCCCGGCTTTTTTCCTGGCTCTTACTCCGTTTTAAAGGAGCCGCGTCTCATTCTGCCGTTAAGGTTTCTTCCCGCACGGGCAATGTGCAAGTTACGGATTGAGTTCTGTAATGCTCTCTACCTTGCAGTAATCAGACCTCGTAAAATGATTTTAAAACAAACCAACCAACAAACTTATCTGCCTCGTATGCGCCCAGGTCATGCACTGTAAATATATTTCACAACGTCTCCCGACGGTCACTGGAAGTCAGCTCGGTATAGGCTTTTCTGAGAAAGTTCACACAATGCATTTCACAACAGAATCTGTTGCTAAAACTCAGCCGCGTTTGCTCAGTTCATGATCTGTGCTATGCAAACCCGGGAAATTGGTTTAATAGAGAAAAATAATAATTAAGTTAGCCAAGGAGATGCATCACTGAGAGCCAGCTCGACGTAGACTTTAAAAGAAGAGCAGTAGAAACAGATACTGAGTTCTGGTCTTGACTTAAATGCGGATGCCAGCGGAGTGACCTTGGGCCACTCCCTCTCAGCAGGGTAAAGGCAAGGGCAAACCACTCCTTGCTAAGAAAATCTTGCCAAGAAAAATGCAGGAACTTGTCCTGGCAGGGCCATTTTAACAGCGTTATGGGTCCCTACGACAACTACTCACAGGAATAAAAATGTAAACGGTCGATAAAATTAAACATATATTTATTTTATTGGCACTTCCAACAAAATTGGTGTTAATAAAATAACACTGATTAATTAAAAAATGCAGTAAAATGTAATAAATAAGTTGCTGTATTTATGGTATATGATGCAAGGTGCATGGAAGGGTTAACATACAGAGATTAGTATGGGGCCCCTAGGCTCGTGGGCCCCATGGGCAAGTGCCCACCAGGCCCATGCGTTAAGACAGCCCTGTGTCCTGGCAGTTGCCAGGTATCAAGACTGACTCGAAGGCACCAAACCGCACAAAGAAACACCGTAGGAACACCGTAGCTGCAATCGCAGTCAGAATTTCTGCTATTTGCTTTCAAGGCTAGGTATGTTCTGAATCTACAGAATGTGTTCAAGGGGTAATGAGAGATGCTGGAAGTTAAAAGCCTCGTAGCTATAAGAATTGATAGCTCAGCCTTCCTATATTGATAGCTCAGCCTTCCTATATGGTCAAGGTATAGCCTTTCCTATATTGTCAAGGTTTTGATTTGAAATAACTTCCGAGTATGGTTTCCAAATTGGCCAAAAACATTGCAAATCATGGTCGCGTGCCCATACGACACTGCAACATGTCATCAGCGTGAGTCGGTGGCCAAGCATCTGCCTCTTTTGAAGTTTTGTCATTAAGCAACTGGTCATAAGTCAAGGACTACCTGTACGCTGCCTATTTGTGCAACGCTAAATTGCTTATTCTGTAGACATGTTAAAACTATCTCGGGGGGAGGGGGGGGAAATATCCTGAATTTTACCCAAATTGCCACTGTTGGCTAAACTCTTCTTATTCAAGAGCTCTGTGGAAAAGAACAGGGCATAAGACAGAGAGTGGGCTGGTATGTCGTCAGGGAGAAAACTGTTCTAAAATAAGAAGGCTGATGCTAAGAATATCATTCTCCAGGTCTGCACATCTCTGATCTCTGGAATAGTCCTCCCCAAGCACCATCTCCCTGCTGGATGTCATCTGGGTAGATTCTACCTAAACGAGACAATCCAAAAGGTAGCAGGTACCCAAGCCATCTGGGGCTTTCCAACTCATAATTCTTCCTTGATATGAGCTTGGATGCTTATTGAGAACTTAATGCAGATTCCACAAGATAAGAGGCTATTCTGTTGAATTGGTTGGTGCTGGGCAGCAGATGGGCAGCTCCATTTTGGACCAGGTGCAGCTTCCAAACCGCCTTCAAGTGCAGACCCATGAAAAGTAATTTACAATAGTGTAAAGCAGAATTTTTTTCAGTTGATGTTCCATAGGTGTCATCAGGGGCATGGCAAGAGAGAGTGATTGAAAAACAGTAATGGTTTTTGAACTTCTCACACAACACAGTGTTAGTGCTTGCAGTGGTGGGAATTTTTGCGTACCATGACTGAGACTGCTTTGCTCTTTGTAAAACATGGATTGTGCAGGTTAGATGTGAATTGTATTGTAAAGCTTTTATATTTTGACTTTCTTTTTAAGCAGGAGTTCCTTGAGATCTGTAAATTATTTCAAGGCTCATCCAGGATAAGAAAGTTGAGAAGGGTGATTTAAAATCTTTTCCCCATGTTTTTATTAGCTGAAGACCAATGTGGCAAAGCAGAAGAAAATGAGAAAAAATAAATAAATTAAAAATTAACAGGTTCTAACTTTTTACATCAGTTTTGCAGCCCAAACTCCTTTCTTTTTGCTCCTTCTCAGGTAGTCCTTGACTTACAACAGTTCATTTAGTGACCACCCAAAGTTACGACGGCACTGAAAAAAGTGACTTAGGACCATTTTTCAAACTTATAACCTTTGCAGCATCCCCAAAGACACGTGATTTACATACAAATTCTGGACAACTGGTTCATATTGATGACGGTTGCAATGTCCCAGGGTCATGTGATTCCCTTTTGTGACCTTCTGACAAGCAAAATCAATAGGAAAGCCAGATTCGCTTAACAACCGTGTTACTAATTTAACAACTGCAGTGATTCATTTAACGAATGGGGCAAGAAATATATGTAAAATGGAGCAAAACTCACTTAACAAATGTCTCACCTAGCAACCTAAATTCTGGGCTTAGTTGTGGTCGTAAGTCAAGGACCACCTGTACTATATTCCCCCGTTTCTCTGCATGTGTGTGTACACATGCACAAAGAGTAATGAATCAAATGCATAGAGCTTAATGGATTCCAACTTTT
>JANHFL010003829.1:94343-110797 GCA_032468155.1 Oxyrhabdium leporinum | reverse complement strand
GGGAAATATTCTGCCTTTTTAGTATATCCTAAAATATTTCATTTTTCTAGGAGAGGGGTGGGTTTTAACTTCCGACAATGTTATTCTTCTCAGTTTTGTTCCCTGACAAGTGCATTGAGTTGACCATATAACCACAATTAAGCTAGCTTGTAATGTCCTTGAGAGTTCCCCACTCAATATGAAAAGGTTGGAAATGGAGCAGAGGGATTTGTACATCTTCACTCTGCATAAGTATAATCAATAATTATAATACAACAGTGCAGTGTTTAAGACCAAATCTGTGATTTTGCGCGTGCAAAGATGTGGCCCCAGGGGTCTGGCACACTGTTTGGAGAGCATGTGTGTAGAAAGAATAGTTGAATAAAACATGTTTCTTGTTTAAATGAATACAATTTGCGTATTGTTCTTTGAAAAGGCCAAGTGTATTTGATGATGGGAAAAAGTGAGAAAGTGCTTTGCTGGTAGAATTAAAAAAATAAACACTACTTACTTACTTTCTTTAAAAGTAAGGCCAAATATGGAAGAAGTTATTATTGAAAATTTAATGACATTTCCATCAATATTGTACAGCATCTCTGCATTTTGCAATGGTTTATTTATATTTAATGAGTCTGCAGTTTCTACTTTTAGGTAAAAGGAATAACTACATATTGCCTTGACTTATGTGTTTACAAAAAGCATGCCCCATTGCCTGTAATTTGATTTTTTTTAAAACAAATTTAATGGTAGCTTTTAAAAAAAATACACTTATCAAAATTCTTGGCTTGGGTAATTACTTGTCATAAGTCCAAATATCACTGTGTTTCATCTGACCAGTGTTAGCTTGATGTAGTATTTCAGAGTTTATAGTCTGAGTAGCAGGAGTATCATTTGCCTATTAGTGTGTGTGTGTGTTGCAGTTCTTTGTGCTATTCTAAACTGTGCTGTTTATTGGCAGAACTATTGCTGAAATTAGGTAATATGGCTTTTACCATTTTGAAGCAAAAAAATCATCAAAACTCTAATGAAACTCCTGAAACACATTTAACATCTTAAAAAAAAACCTCTCTCTGAAATATATCCCCGAGTCACCCTTCCCATTGATGTTCATATAGGTAATACTATGCACTCTGCATTGTTGCTCTGGGGTTGATGAATAGCAGCTATTAGCACTGATACAGTGCTTGTTGAAAACATGCTGATAAAAGAGAACACTTTCACCTAAGAATAGGACAAGTTTGGAAAATAATAGTTTTCGTAAGATCTTGAAGCAAATCTTATCATGGATTTCAGATTCCATATTCTTTTTGAGCAGAAGACAAACATAATGCCTACCAGTAATGTGTTTTGTTACTATTACTCATGCAGAATAACATTGCTGAAGATTGGGAGATGTGAATTCCTGAATTTAAATCATATATGCTATGGTTCAATTTGCATAGTCTTGGCTTGCTGATTCATAATTTAGCGAGCAAGAGTGAGTGACAAGAGCTTGTTTGGGCAGACTTTGTGATTTTATTAGGCTGCAGCTTTATATACGTTTATGTGGGAATTTAGGTAGTCCTTGACTTTTTAGCGACCATTCAAAGTTATGATGGCACTGAAGAAAGTGACTTATGATTGGCTCGCACCTATGACAATTGTAGCATTCTGCAGTCATGTGATCACCTTTTGCAACATTTCCAGCCTGCTTTGACAAGCAAAGTCAATGCGGAAGCCAGTAGGGAAGGTTGCACCTTACAGTCACGTGATGTCTTGCTTAATGACTGCACCATTTAATGATGAATTTTCTAGTCCTAGTTGTGGTTGTAAGTTCAAGGGTTACTTATAAGCCTCATTGAAATCAGTGAGGCCTATTTTTAAGAGAAAAGTATGGACTGTTCATTATATATTTCAGATCTGGTTTAATAGAACATCTTAGAGTGCTAATTACAGGTAGTCCTCAAGTTACAACAGTTTGTTTAGTGACTGTTCAAAGTTACAATGGCACTGAAAAAAGTGACTTATGATCGCTTTTCACACTTAAAACCATTGCAGCATCTCCAGTCATGTGATCAGAATTCAGACGCTTGGCATATGACTCATGTTTATGACCGTTATAGTGTTCTGGGGTCAACTGATCCTCTTTTGCGACCTTCTGACAAGCAAAGTCAATGGGAAAGCCAGATTCACTTAACAAATGTGTTACAAACTTAACAGCTGCAGTGATTCACTTACCAACTGCAGCAAGATAGGTTGTAAAATGGGGCAAAACTCACTTGACAACTGTCTTGCTTAGCAACAGAAAATTGGGGCTCAATTGTGGTCGTAAGTTGAGGACTACCTGTATTTCTTTCCCTATTCTGTCTGTCTCCCGGAAGTATCTGTTTGGCAGGGCTGATTTGACAGGGTTGGTGTACTCAGAATTTCTTCAGTCAAATAGTGTCATCTATTGGGACCCCGGGGATGTGCCTTCTCTGTAGCAGTACCTGCCCCTTTGGGATAAGGTTCCCACCAAGACTAGAATGGCTGCTACCCTGATGGTGTTTCAAAGGGCTTTGAAATCCTTTCTGTTCATTCGGGCCTTTGATCAAAGCCTCCTTCCCCCCCCTTTTTTCTTCCTATTTGGGTTTGTTTCCTCTGTTACCTTTTTTCCCTTTCATTTTGTGGTTTTTCACTGTTAAGCATTTCTAATAATTTGTAAATGGCTCAGAATTTCAGGGAGTCAGGGGGCTTATCAATTTAATTAGTAACATGTTATTAAAACTAAAGTTGCAATTTCAATGAAATATAGTGATTGGCTTCAAAGACAAAACCGGAAAGAGGACCCTTTTCATTAATCAATTTGAAATAACAAATCCTATCACAAGTTCTGCAAAGAATTCGGTTTGCTGCTGGTGTTACATCTGAATTCTACAAACTAACTGGGGGCTTCTGTTCATGGAATGTAGTCAAGCAGAAGTTGAAAGAGGGTTCAGTTCAGTGGCCCAGCTTTACGATTTCATGATTGTCAGTAGTTTGGGGTAGCCCTTGAAGCAATCATTAGTAACTAGTCATATTAGTAACAATCGTTAGCTACTTCCTCTGGATCCTGCTACTCATATTTTTTAGACAAGATGCTAAAGAAACTTGGAGCAATATGAAGCTGCTTAGATTGCCACTGTACAATATTACCACGATACTATATTATTCAGCTTTCTCTAATCTGGGATCTTCTTTATTGCAACTCCAGAATTACTAACCAGCATAGCCAAAGACTGAGGATTCTAGAAAGTCTGGCTTAGGATATCTGGATAATATGAGAAGTCCATATAACTTCTGTAAGGTAATTCTAATGTTAGTCGACTTTTCCTCCAGATGGTAATTTCACAACAGCACTCTAGCCAACAAATTTCCTCTTTTAATGTCTAGTCGTTTTCAGAAAAAAAGGAACAGATTTGAAGAGGACAGCTGATAGATACTTTCTGATTGCTGTTGTCATTTACTAATTATATTTTTGTTGTACCTTTTCTACAAGTATTCTATCAAGGATTCCATGAGTTGAACCATGGCATAAATACTGTGAATACCTTTGAAAATAAGTTGTGGAGATCTTATTTCCCACCTGTTCAAATCCCACTGGGCTCAAGGTTGACTTGAGGTTCCATCCTTCCGAGTTGGGTAAAATGAGGACCCAAATTGTTGGGGGCAATATGCTGACTCTGTAAACCTCTTAGAGAGGGATGTAAAGCACTGTAAAGCGCTTTATA
This sequence comes from Oxyrhabdium leporinum, assembly GCA_032468155.1. Taxonomy (NCBI): domain Eukaryota; kingdom Metazoa; phylum Chordata; class Lepidosauria; order Squamata; family Cyclocoridae; genus Oxyrhabdium; species Oxyrhabdium leporinum. The sequence goes on along the minus strand of JANHFL010003829.1, from coordinate 107,090 downwards.
TAAGTCTAAGTGCTATTGCTATTGCTATTATTTCTTTTTATGATTTTGATACACAAAATATTTAGTTTTGTGGAAAAACTAAAATTATTTTTGAGAAAGTAGTCTGATTAGTTTGCTAGTTTGTGGTCCCTTAACAATCAAAAGTTATAAAGTATCTTATAGATTAATGCATTTATTATAACATGAATCTCATTTAAGCCCTAACCTATAATAAATTAATCTTAAAGGTCATGCAAGATATTTTGTGTTGAGCTATATATAGACTACTTTATTTACCAATAATACCTTCAAATGCATGTGGATACTAATAAAAGAGAAAGCCATCCTCTTGGCTCCAAAGACTACATTATTTAGCTCATAATTCTCTTACGGTTTCTCATAATTGGCATGCATCCATTATTCACTACTTGATTTGTATTTTGGAAAAGGATTCCAAGAAGAGAGGCCCGTATAAGGCAAGGCCACCGAATGCAGAAACATAAAACTTAACAACCAAGAACATTCTTTTCTAATGTAGCCTATGCTGATATCTCAAGTGTGATCTAGAAAAAGAGAGGTTTGTTCTTTTCTTAGCAAAATTTGTACATGTGTTTCTACTTGCCTAGTCTTCCCCTGCCCTTTTTTTGGTGTAAATATAGAAAAAAAAGATGAATGAGGCATTAAGAAGAAATGCAAGCTTGCAAGTAATATTTTATTATAAATAAATTTTTAAAAGATGTACTGGAGTGTGTATTGCAGATATTCTCCAAGTGTGGACGTTGGTTTCTGGCGATTATAGGCAAGTTGCAAATTTAAAACAATTTGATTGTTATGATTTCTACTTTTTAAACTTGGCAATACTATCTTTCTTTATAATATTGCCTAGTTTTATGTTTGCTATTTCTTCAGTCTGGTGTGCTTTCTAACTTCAAGAAATCACTTCCAATACAATTCTGACTTAGACGTTTCTGTCATTGGGCTTATTTTAAGAGGTACATCTCTATTGTTTCACCATTGCTGTATCTGAATTTTGAGCACCCTAGGACATATTCATATTTGCTTGGTTCAGTAGAAGGGGAAAGGTTGTCTTTAAGAGATGTTTGCTTATCATTATGAGTCTAAAATAACAAAAATAGGATGATAAGAACAGTTTAATTACAGAACTACCATAATTGCATGAAGTCAGCCTGTCCTCTTTCATATTAAATATTTGGGAAGTAGGGGCTAGAATACATGGCCCTAGGTTTCTTTCTGTTGGAAAGAAAGAATTCTGTTGGAATTCTGTTGGAATTCTTGAAAAATTTATGAGGGAGCACAGTTTTCTTTAAACAAATTTTGAATATCTCTGTAGTATTATACAGAAAAAGAAGTCTTCAGTATAAACGTCTTAGTACGGTAACGACAGTCATTTGATAACTGTCTTTTACAAATGATCATATTGTCTTCTTTTGTTTTAAAGCAAGCAAGCACAGGTTTGTTACATAGGAAAAGCGGTAATGTTTTATCTCCTTTTTAAAAAAAAAATTAGAAGCCCTTCTTTCCTGGAAATGGCTGTATGTACAGCTGCTGTGGCTGATACTGGAAATTGTACCTTTGAGAAGTACATCATGTCCTCATGTCCCCATTCTAAAAGGTAATGCGAAGCAGGTGAGTCAGCCTTTTGTGCTTAGGACCAGGTGCTTTTCCTTTTCTTTTCCTTTTTCTTTTTTGGGAGATGGCATGCTAAAACACACCCTGGCATTCATCCTGTTTGCAAACACTTCAGAGTATTGAAAACAGGTAGGGATATATTTTATGAGTGGGTTAGCCAGTTTTCTTTAACCATAAAAGAATGACTAGCGTCTATGCTGTTCCTTTTTATGAAACTAAAACAAAATGAAATTCTAAAATGGTATAGCTGTCCTTAGTTAGTTGCCCTCTGACTTGGTTGGGCTTGGTTTTGCCACTGAGTAAGAATCGGAAAGTTAAAGGTCAGAACATCTGGAGAGCATCGAGTATATAGGAAGTTGAGGGAGCAAAAACTATGCTAGTTTCTTGCTGATTTGTATTCTATTGTTGACTAAAATGGGATATATTTTAAGAATGTGATATTTGTGATGATGACTACTACTACTACTAAATCCAGCAAGTAGCTGGATCTGGATATTTGCTAGTGGTATTTGCTAGTGGCTGGCTTTGCTAGTATTTCTGATAGCTGGATTTCTGATAGCTGGATTTGCTAGTACACATCTAGCAAATTAGATAATGTAGTCACAGATATCTCATTCCTAAAATGGATGTATTTTAGGAATGTGGTATTTGTGACTACTACTAATATGCTAGATGTGTACTAGCAAATCCAGCTACCAGAAATCCAGATCTGGCTACCTGCTAGATTTCATATTTATTTGAATGCTCTGATGCATTTTTAAGCTGTTTAAAACTAATAACCCTAAGACATAAAGGTTTTAAGAATGATTGAAGACACAGATTAATTTGTAAATGAAACAAAGCTATTGTGTGGAAAACAGATGATGCAGGCAAGGTCCTTATTCTTTGTTACTGAAATTTGGGGTTTTAGGTGGAGCTTGAGGGAGAGCTAGAGCAACCTGTTGCCTTGAGAATTGGACCTCTTGAAGTTTCACTACCCTTGTTTTAGGTGAGTTATTAAAATTCCTCAGTCTAATATAGGAGTGGATTAGCACCGTGCCTAGTCAAAAACACTATAAAACTGCTAAAGCTGAAAGAATTGACCTGATTCATACTATAAACATATTGATAAATTAAAATGAGTTTTAATGACATCAAAATCAAAATGATTATTTTCTTTCTATTTTAAGTTTTGTAACCATAGGCTTACAGTATCTCCTGATATTCCAGGAGAAAATCCAGAGAAAATGTTTCCACATTCATAAAAACCTTTCTTAACTGGGTTAAAAGTTGCAATACTTTACTGCAGTGTTTTTTAAAAGATGCCATTATTTCAAAATTAAAGGTAAAGCTTCTTTTTCAGTTGAGTTGAACTCACTCATAGGACTACGTGGAAATGTCCATATAGTTTTCTTGGCAATTACATGGGAAATTCAGTGGTGGTGAACTTCTGGCTGATAGGCTATGTTCTATGGTAACTATTTGGTATCTAGATGTTTTGCCAACAACTGTGGCTGGCATCTTTAGAGGTGAAAGAGAGAACAAATATTTGGTAATTAGAACATGTCCTATTAGAACAGAAACTCATCACCTGTGGACTGACACTGATTGTGAAAGCATTTATCAAAATAAGGAAATTGTTTAGCATTACCATCCTCTAACTGATTTTTTTGACTTCTTAGGCTAAACTACATCTCCAAGCTTTTTCTAGTGGTCTGTCCAAATATTAATTAGATCCAACTTAGTTTCTATGATCAGCCGAAGTTAACTAGAGGTTACTGTCTATAACTGGGCTGTTTTACAGTTGCAGCCTATTAGAATAAGAATCAAACCAGTTTAAGGATAACAGCACTGAGAAAGAGTTCAACTCACATAAATATAAATGGCTCTTCTCTGTTCCATGAAATTATTTATTTACTTATTAAATTTAGGATATTTTCAGGCAGCTTTCATTATCCAGTTACTTTGGCTCTTTTGTAGAGGTCACTGGGAGAGAGAAGGGAGGAAGAAACAGGAAACATTTTATTTTTGTAGTTTCCTGGTGCCTTCACAAAGTTTTTTTAGTCTTTTTCTTTACTACTAGAAAAAGAAAAGGAAAAAAAAAGATGGTACTATTGTATCTGGCTATGTGTTAGAATTCATCAGATTAGAAATACCCGAAATTATGCTTTTGTTGAACTAATTCAATGTTTTGAAAGTATTTGGGTTTTTTTTTAAATAGTAGTTGATTGGAAAAGGAAATAAATGTTTATCTCAAATTCAAAAAGAGGAATTATTTGACTTTCTTTAAAAAAGTAATGTAGTGGTGGATATACACGTTTTAAAAAAGATTTCTGCATACTGGGAAGTAGTGAGACTGGTTGGTCACATCAGCTGGAAATCGCAGATACTGGAAAAACTAGTATTTCAGGTTTCTAATACAGCATCCTCTCCAAAGAAGAAGCCTAAGTCTCCCCTCTGCAGGAAGGGGAGAATTCATTGTGAGTGACAATAGTAGAAATCCTAAACTGAGCCTCCATCAGATATTTCTGTTATATTTGCATTTGTCACTTGTAGCAGTGAACATCCAAATAAGCCCTGGGAGACCGTACATAAACAGCTTGATTGAATATGAAAGCTTTTCTCCTTAGACCAGAACATGAGACGTAAATAAAACAGAGCAATCAATAAACAAGGGCGGTAGCTGAAATTACCAAAACGAGTAATGTAACAATATTGTTTTTAAGCAGCAAAAAGGTACTTTTTGAGTGAGTTTCTTTTCAAAGTCAGATTCAGAAGAATCAGAGATCAGATTGAAAGTAAGGGAGACAAGGTGAAAGTAAGTATGGAAACAGGCAACTAAAGGCAGCTGTTCCATGAACGTTACTGGAAAATGAATCATTTGGGTGGAGGTAGAGATTCTATCAAAGTCCAGAAAAGTTTCATATCCTGCTGGATATTTGTGATAATTGTACCTGAGAATGGAGATTGTATAGATGACGTGAAAATGCAGTCACCATTCCAACCATTGTTTTCTGCTATGAACTTAGCCTTTCAGCATCTTTATGCTGGTCCTTTTTTTAAAAAATCCTTTTTCCCCCCAGCAAAGCATTTGATAGAATAGCCCTAGACATTCTGATTTATAGGTTGATTAAGTATGGAGAATTACATGTCTATTAGCTAACAGCTACAAGCCACAGTTGGCTTAAAAACAATACTCCAGAGTGTGCGGATCAACAGTTCCTTGTCATACTGGCATAAAATAACAAATGGGTACCACAAGGCTTGCGTCCAGCTGCTCTTAAACATTTTTTATTTATGGCATGAACACAAAGGTGAAGGACATGCATATCAACTTTGACAATTCAAAAGACAGAAACAAAATGCAAAATAATATTGATAACTTTGAGAAATCAGTTAAAAATAAACAAATCAAATATAGTAGAGACAAATGTAAAATTCTTCTTTAGGAGAAAAAAATACAGAAAGAGGTTGTGAATATGTAGTTTGGTAATAATGCTTATTAAAAGGATCTTAGAGCAGTAACTAATTATAGCCGAGTGTAACTGTGAAAAGAGCAAACAAAATTTAGTTCTTCACTAATGTATAGTTTATCAATGAAAGGAAGAAATTACTTCTACTTTGTTTTGCGTTAACCAGACTCTAATCCAAACAGTATGCCCACATTACTACATTATTAAAAAAACTAGATTCGGAGACTGCAGCAAGGATGATTATGAATTGGAAAGTTAGTTGGAGTCATGGCCCATGATACAGCGAAGAATAGCTGGGAGCTTAGTCCAATACCAAATGTACAAAACAATGGCCACTGCTGTACGCCAGAAGGCATGGTGAAGAAACTGATAAGTCCCGGTAAATAGAATTCTTCGGACAGGAACACACAGAGAGAAGGAGTGTAACAAATGATACTTTCTCAGGGAGTCCAGCTTTAAGAATCTCCAATTCATGCACTGCTATGTTCTGGGTTGTTTTTTGTTTTGCTCCTTGGCAGTCAGTGTTCTTGTGGGCTCAGATGTAGAATTGTGTCAGTACCAGATGCTAGAGTGGCAGGGGTTATAGATATATTTGTAAGGGTCTGTGCTTCTTTCTAAAATTATCTAGTGGTATATTTCCATTGTTACATTTCATACATCAAATTATTTTTAATGCATCACATTTGATATGAAAGCCATTTTTCATTATACAGAACCAGTGAAATGCTGAGCTTTTTCCATCTCCTGTTATTCGTTCCCAATATGCTTGAAGGAATTGATTTATTGATATTGGAATCTAACATATCTCTTGAGTAGCAGGATGAGGAAAATTGAAGTAAATCTGATTTTTTAATTCAGAACCCTAATATTGATTATCAGAGGAACCAATCCTATCTTATTGCATAAGACCAGTGCAACAAGAGAAATTTGTATTGTAATAACTTAGAAAAAACAAATTAAAGGTAAAGAATAACATGGGGAATCTATAGTCTGTATTATCTTGCCTCAAAGCCAAATATTATTTTCATTTTCTGCCTTGCCTGCTTCTTCAAGCTGAGATTTAGACATATTCTTCCCCATAGCCTAATTTTCTCAGTTTAGAAGTGTACACAACTGCGTAAAGCCTCACACTTCCCCCACCCCCCACCCCTGTTGTGTATGGAAGATTGAAAGCAGCTCTAGATAAAAGCCAGAAAATTAAGAAAGCAGGCTCCCTTAATGGGCATCTGAAAGATTTATGAAAAAGCTCTTTGAAACTGCAATGTTAAAAGAAGGCATGTGAGAGTTTGAGCTTGCTAATGATGATCGACATGAGTAGAAGGGCTTTCCCTTAGGCAAGGATTGCGTATGGCAGGAAATACTGCAAGCAGTAATGGATGAATTATGTTACATCAGGGAGGGACAACATATGGCTCCTAAATGACGTGAGGACTCAGAATATTTTATGTGACTCATGCACCTGTTCACATGCTGAAAATGTCCACTTTCCTTTGGCAAAAGTGGGGTTGTTTAAAGTGAACAAATCTTTACAGGGGATTCAGCAAGCAGAACATAATGCAGCAATTTTGCATGGTGACCCACATAGACATGGCGGTTGTATGACTAAAGAGATCAACATCTAGCAAATCATTAAAATGATTGGTGGGCTGCACTTGGTTTAGAGGTCAGATGTTGGGCAACTTGTTACACAGGTAATGTAGGAAACGGGTCGGCTAGATTTTTCAGAGGTTTCTGTAAACATATCTGAATTGGGCTTATTACACATGCCCTTTAATGCACTGCTGAATTTAGCAAGTAAGCAGTGTTTTCAAAGTAAATTATTTTTATACTTAGTGGGGAAGCAACTGTGTATGATCAAAGAGAGAGAGAGAGACTTCCTCAGAATCTCTTGCAAAGTCAATTTTTAAGCTTTTACTTTTTTACGTTTCTAACGTGATCAAGTGGAGACAATCTATGTAGTTTTGGTTTGTTTTTTCAAACCAAAAAGAAAAATAAGTCCAGTTGCCATGACTCAACTTCCAGACAATTCTACCTGGAAGATTAAAAATCTCCATCAACATATTACTACAAATTGGAAAGAAGAACAAAAGGGGGAAGTTAGAAACTACGTTTCTAATACTTTTTTTTGTTTATTGTTGTTTATTTTCTTTTTGTTGCATCATTTTTAATATTCATAAACAATAAGTAACAATGCCATAGAGACTTTAGTGTTACATTTAAGATAAAAACCATTATTATGTAACAATTAATGTATTTTGCAGTTTATTAATGGATGTAAAATTTAAACAATCTTATGTTCATCAACATTAACAATTTAGAAATCAGAGTTGATGTGAGACACGAAAGACCCAGGACCACAGGTGAAATTTCAATTAATCAGATTTATTGCTCACTCCTGTACACAGGAATATTCTTAACTAATGGCAAACACCTGTTAGAAGTTAGATATGAGTCAATAAAATTTGGGGGTGGGGCGGGTTGGACTTAGTATGTTTGTGGCTATGTAGCAACTCTAGGCTGATCCCTCTTTTAACTCCTCCCCCAGGCTTTGCCACTCCTTTTTAATCTTTTTAATCCTTTTTAACTTTTTTAATCTTTAAAAGTTAAATTATCTAAATATCAGTGAGTTAATCTCAAGTAAACACCACTGTTCCAAATATAATACAAGCTACCTAATTAGCTAATTAGGGCATCGGTCAGAACCCTGACAGTTTTATAATAACAGCATAAAACAATATGAAGATGAAAAAAGGAAACAGACTTAGATAAAAGCTGAATTTAAAGCATTAAGGAGTTTTATAATTTTATAATTAACATGATTCAGAGTCACAACTGAGTTATTTCATTTAAAGGGAAATCTTTATAAAAATCTTACAATATTATTAAAATGAGACTTTTCATCCACACTGATGGTAAATTAAATCCTCTAGAGCAGTGAATAGAAGCTGGCTATAGTAAATGCATCCTCAAGAGAAATAATGATGCTTCCAGCCTTGAGGGAAGGCAATCCACTCTCCAATCAAAATGCTGTTACTTAGCCTGGATATTCTGCATAATTATTTTCTTATCTCTAACCTCCTGCTTCTTGAGATAGTTGTTGAGAATGGTAGACCATAGTTGCAGAAAGCCTTGGAAGGAACTTATTATGTAGGTATGTTTCAGAGTGATTTCAAGATTAGGCATGCCACTGAGAATACACTACTTGCAAATGATCTTTAGTGACACAAGGATAGCAGAAGTATGACCCTTCTGGTGTTGCTTTATTTCTTAGAAGCCTTTAGTACCATTGATTATTTTCTTGTGATTTCTGGGTCTTTCTAGATTCAAAACACCTGCTTATTTAGCTGTGGCCAGGAGTCCCATCATATCTCAATCGCCTCTTACTTGCACTATGGCAAAGTATTCTCCATGGAGCTATTCTTTAAGAGGTTACAGAACTTGCAGCTGATCCAAAATAATAGCTTACGTTATTATGAGTGTATCCTCTTAACTTATACAACACCATTACTTCAAGAACTGTTCTGGTTTTGAGTTGTCTATTACAGGGGTCCCCAACCCCCAGTCTGTGGACCGGCACCAGTCCGTGAAATGTTGGCAGCATGCAAAACCACGCCTCCTCCAGTCCGCAGAAAAACCTTTTTCCATGGAACCGGTCCCCAGTTCCCAAAAGGTCGGGTCCACTAGTGTATTGGGTGCAATTCAAAATATTGGTTTCACTTTTGAAGCTCTATGTCAGTTGGGACCTGGGTATTTGCTAGACAGTCTATTCCCAGCAATATCTTCTAGTGCGATTTTGTAAAATAGGCTCTCTTTATACTCTTTTCTTGAAGGGTCACAGAATGACATTATAATTTAACTATTTCAGCTGGCCTTAGCAGTTGAGATGCTGTAATATTGTTCCCTATGATATTAGTATTTTAGGCTATTATGATACATGTCCCTGGTATTTATGTATGTTGTTAAGTTTTTTTTATTATTCTATTACTCTTAGGTTTTTAATCTGATTTATGAATGCCAGAAATCTTTCAGAGCTGTCAGTGATTGGGTTCTAAGTATATAAATAAATAAATAAATAAGTAAATAAGTAAATAAATAAATAATAATCCTTCCTTCCTCCCCTTCGTGCAGATGTTTTGGATACCAAATCCTATCTTGTATAGCCTGTATCATGATTGTTATACTCTAATCCAGGAGTTTCAAACGCATTTCACTGAGGGCCGCATCAGGTTTGTGGTTTCAAACGCATTTCACTGACGGCCACATCAGGTTTGTGTTTGACCTCAGGGGGCTGAGGTGGGTGTGATCAGAGTGGGCGTGGCCAGCATGATGCCACTTGTGTTTGGGGGCAGCTGTGGTGGCCCAAGTGCTCTGCCAGCGAAAACGGGCTCCCAAGCTCCGTTTTCAGCTGCGACAGCCTCCTACAACCCTCTGCCAGTGAAAATGGAGCTCGGGGCCACGCATGGCCCTCATTAGCTCCATTTTTGGCTGGGACGGCCTCCTACAGCCCTCTGCCAGCAAAAACAGAGCTCAGGAGGGCCTTCGCTATTTCCAGGAGGGCCCACGGGCCAGATCTAAGCACTCTGCAGGCTGGATCCAGCCCCCAGGCCTTGAGTTTGACATCTCTGGTCTAATCTATCTAGCTGGCTCCAAGTTAGTAACCTGGAACTTACCACCCATGTTCTCTTTATCTGTTTATAAAGAGAGCAGACTTTTCTACCTTTTTTCTATAATTATTTAGTACACATTATTGTTTACAATATTGTTTACAGAATAGTAGAACATTTATACATATAAATGAAAAGAAACAATAATAGGGATGCTTTCAGAGTACTATGCAACTGTTGGGAGAACTTGCTAAAGAGAGAAAAGGAGATGAGGATAGAGCTAAATGCAATTGGTTGGGAGATTAGAAAACAATACTCTTCAGTTGCAGGTTGGTGGTAATGGCAATTGTAGTTTAGTACACGTGGAGGGGTAACAGATTGATGAAGAGTATGGTTAAAAATAGACCTTTTGCTTTACTTCAAAAAAAGTCCATGATGCAAGAAGCTTTCATTATTTTTCTTTCATGACAGAGTAAAGGAGTAAAGGCTTAATAAGAAATATAGAGGGACAGGCTCTAAGTTTCTCACTGTGAAGAAGGTTGAGCAACAAACTGGTTTATTGCTAGAAGCAGCATTCTTGATTATTGAATTCATCTTTCATGAACATTGTTTGTTTTGGCTTGTGCCAACCACGAGACAACTAATATTGGACTGTTTCAGGTGAACTGAAGGAGGCATGTTTAAAGACAAAGGTGCAAGATTTTGTAATGTGCTTTATTCATTTTAAAAAGTTTTATTTTGTAGCCAACACTCTTTTCTCTTCCAGGAGGACATACTGAAATATTGTTTTTCCATGGGTGTGTTACTACATTTGTTTGCCCAATCTACTAATGGATTTTGAAGTGGTCCTTCTTGTAACTTGGGTAAATTTTATGTTTGACCTGGCATTGCTTACATATGGTGTAACTACTTGTTTTTCTCATAAAGTAAAATAGCTATGTTTAAAAAATGGGGTGAGGTCTTTGAGTACCCCATTGGATCATTTCCATGGACCTTTTAAATAATTGGAAGAGGAGAATTTTGGTCCAAATTGCAACTGACAGATTGTAAAATATTGCCAAGAGATATTTTAGTGGCATATTTGGCATTCTATTTATTTTTTATTTAAACAAATATTTTAAAGAAATAATGCAGTTGGGATTGAGCTTTGGCACATTCTTGAAGATTTATTGATGTACCCCAGACATCAAGCAGCCTATTCTTGATTTACCCTTAAATACCATTCAGGTTTGTTGCAAAAGTCAATATGCTAATTGCATGTATTTATTCAAAGACTTCTTAACCTTTCTTTTTAGGTAAAAGGGCTCCTAGAGTGAATTTACAAAGTTCAGTACTATGATTCCTCCTGCCCTCTGACTCACAGTTCAGGTTATCACATACAGTATATAGAGAAAAAGGGACTAGAGAGAGAAGAGGAACGAAATGAAGCACAGTGGAAAGGAGTTCAGATTGATAGGTAGATATTGCATTCTGGTTTTTTTTAATAGCAGTAACAAAGTAACTTCCTTTTCCCCTCTCTCCTTGAAAGAAAAATCTGATAACTTTTTCCCATGAAAAGACTGAGCTTTGTTCAGTTCTGGAGTCATTATAAGCAGTATGTTTTTGATATCAGGATCTGGTTGGTAGATCACAGAATTCTAGTAAAATCATAGACGAGTATGTAAGTGTGAAGTCTACATAGTATCTGCCCGATCTACTTGATCTTGCAGATTCATTTGATTAAACAATGTTATCTATTTGGACCATGGAAGCTCACTTTCTCTATAGCAGTGCCTGTCCTCTGGGATGGGGTTTTCCTTGAGATCCAGGTGGCCCCAACTCGGTTCTTGTTTAGAAGAGCCATGAAGACCTGGCTTTTAACCCATGCCTTTGGCAAGGGGGAATGAGATCCTTCACTGCATTCAGTCTGATCTGTTGTGCTTGCTGTCTTTTCTCTTTCTCTTTGATTGCTTTCATTATAACTTCTTTGATTATTGTGAGCTGCCCTGAGTATTGGGAGTTAGGTACATACAAGTTTAATAAATAGTGAGAATAATAACCTGGCAATCCCTTACAATTAAAATATTTTAAAAATCCCAAAGGCTTAACTTTGGCTGCTCAAGAGCAGGCTATTTGAAGTAGTGTAATCAAAGCCAGATATTTTTTTTAAATCATCAGATGCAGATTGTGCAAAGCAGCAGAAGAAACAGTTGATCATATACTCAGCTTGTGCAAGAAGATTGCACAAACTGATTATAAACACTGACATAATACAGTCACCAAAATGATTCCCTGGAACATCGTAAAAATTATCATGTACCAGTAATAAAAATGGGAAGGAACTTAAAGGTGAAAAAATATTTGATAATTAGCAGGTTAAAATATTGTCAGATTTCCAAGTACAAACTATTAAAATCTTGGCACATCACACATAACTATGCTTAAAAAGAAGAAAGTATGGGTAATTGATGTGGTAATAGCAGCAGATAGTAGAATAGAAGACTCAGGATTAGAGAAGATTACAAAGTATCTTGGGTGTCACCCAGAGTCTCGTAGGGGAGATGGATGGCATCAAAATTTAATAAATAAACAAACAAATATCTGGAAATTAAAGCTGAAAGATTATGGCATAAGCCACATATGGTGATCCCATTGATTATTGGCACTATGGGTGCAATATTGAAAAAGATATTGACGGCACTTGGAAAATATGTGTATTGACAAAATTTCCATTTTTTAATTGTAAAAGGCCATGCTGCTTGGATCTGCATTTATGCTACACCCATACATTGAAACATCCTTGGTTCTTGGAAAGAACTCTATAGATATGAAAGCCAACTCCAAGGAACTGACAGCTGCGATTTCACATTGTTGTGTATGTATACTGCTACTACTATTATTACTTTGGATGTGTTAGTGTAATAACAGTAGAATCATAGAATCATAGGGCTGGAAAGGACCTTGGAGGTCTTCTAGTCCAGGGGTCTCCAACCTTGGCAACTTTAAGCCTGGAGGACTTCAACTCCCAGAATTCCCCAACCAGCTTTCTGGGAGTTGAAGTCCTCCAGGCTTAAAGTTGCCAA
>JANHFL010003829.1:58579-74124 GCA_032468155.1 Oxyrhabdium leporinum | reverse complement strand
GGGGGGGGGGGGGGGGGGGGGGGGCGTTGCCACGGCCGCTCTCCCGGCTGACAATCCAAATAATAAATTGGGTGTGCCCAATCAGCCTTGTGCATATACGCACTCCTGATCTGAAAGGGACAAACTACAGTGAAAGAAGATATGATTCTTATGCTGAAAGCATTTCCAATTAGAAGAATTGGGAAGTAGGTAAATCAGGAAATTCCACCTGCAAAACCTATGTCTGCTGAGTAATAGATTACAAGGAGGAGTAAACCAGAGCAGAAAGACTGCCCAGAAGCTACAAGCTCAGAGATGCGATGTCCAGTTCCTCACTCTCGTCCTAACAACCACTCCAAGGTCAGAGTCGTTTGAGGAACCAGCTGCTTTCATTCTTGGGGACCTCAGCAAAGACAACACAGTTGAGAACCAAGGAAAGGACACTTTGTGCTCATCCTCTCGTTAGATGGGACAAAGCTAGGTGGTGTGGTGTCTTCCAAGAGACATAATTGAACTTGGCTTCCAGAGAGTTGGCTATGGGTTTGGAACTATCCAAGGTCCTGCACTTCTAGCCTCTGGAGACCAGGTCCGAAGGATTCCCACTCAAGCTCTGTAATGTGGATCTGGAATGGCACCATTGGAAAGATTCCCATCAATCAAATCCAGACACGAAAGTCATCCTTCGATATGGCATCCCCCTCTGATCCTGTCCCTGCTAGGGGCCATCAAGTCCACGGAGGACGTCCTAACAGAATAAAGTGATATAAATAGTCCTTCCGAATGTACCGTAACTGAAACAATCCTATTGTCAACCCTGAAGCAGGCCTGGCTGAAGCCATCTTGGAGCTTCAGGGCAGCCACACTGCAGCTGAGGGATAGGGAGGGGGGATTAGAGATAGCAGTCGAAACAAAATACTTTCTCTTGGGAACCAAGGATGTTCTCACCTGGCCGGAGGAAGGAGGAGTGATGTCACCTGACCAACCGGCACTGCCTTGATTGGGCCATGTGACTGATTGTTTGGAATTGGGAGGAAAACTTTCACTTTTAATTAGGTGAAAACCGTGGGGCCCTTCAGAGTCGGTTTTCACCAGATATGTGCCAGTATGATATTTCCAGTAAAACTTATTCTTTGAGGAATCTACATGCCTCGGGGGTTTTGCTTGCGATGGATCTATTACCTGGAGCCCTGAGACCTAAACATTTAAGCAAGACAATGAAAAGTGCTCAGGGCAACACAGGTAGGATGCCAGAAAGTTAATTCGAAGACAAAATGCAACCAGCACAAGGTCCTGGTACATCACGTAAGCTAAGTAGAACCAGCTTGGTGGCTTAGTTCCTTAGGAGAACCTACTCACCCCAGAGAACAGGCTTGCTCCATTCACTCCAGAGGCCTCGTGCTTCCTTGCAGTGACTTGCGATCTTGGCCAACACAGCCCTCACTCGGAGAGTATGATACTTCTTGGGCTCAAGGGGGATGGTTACGTTGGTGCTGTCTTCATAATACTTTAGAAGAAACATGTACAGCTTTTCAGTGCCTACTCAACAATCAGTAGAACGGGTTTTCCCAAGCTCAGCAACTTTAAGACGGGTGGATCCCCAGCCGTAGCTTCTGGAGAATTCTGGAAGTTGAAGTGCACTCATCTTAACATTGCTGAGCTTGGGAAACGCTGCCCTAGAAGTTTTGATGGACTTGACAGAAAAGGGCCTTCACATCTGTCTTTGAGGAAGAGCGAGCCCTACTAGCAGCAAGTGGAGAGAGGGGCCATGATTCATGTCTCCTTTGTGTGAAGTAGGATTTTTGTCAAAGAGCAGGAGCAGGCTGCTTGAAAAAAAGAGACATTCATAATCTCTCAGGTCATCTTTCTCTTTAAAGGAAATCCTTTATACCTCATGAAGGGTTAGAGTTAGGTGCCATTGTGTCCAGTTTTATATACCAAGAGCTGTTTGATGAGGGACCCCTTCCTTGGATCAGGGCAGGAGGTCTTCTCCACCATCAAACCTGGTTCTCTCCATTTCTGTTCGGACTATTGACAGCAAGAATTGCCCAGAAGAATTCCCAATGGAATTTCAGGGAGAGGCTTAGAAAAATCAGTCATGGATAATCTAAGGCCCCCGCTATCTTCAGAGAGGATATTCCACCAAGAGACATGTATAAGAGTCTACTTTCAATCTTCCTGAATGGGATCTCCCTGGATGAGGTTGGTAATCAGACTGTTGTGGTCAACATCATCAAGATATCATCTAATCTGCATTTATATTGCTTCCTACAGAAACCACAGCATCACCACCTACAATTTGTCTCCAGATCTTCTTAATTTCTTGATGGCGCCTCAAAACAGTTTGCAGACAACTCAAGATAATTATCTCTACGTTCCATGCAAGGTATTTCAATCTGCTTTTAAAAAAGAAACAAACTAAACACAAAAGCAGCTTACCTCTTTCTTAGCGCCATTAATTTCAACCTCATAGCATATGCCATTCCAGGAGCTGGGAGCGTTCCACGATAGGAAAAGAACATTACTGCCCTGCCTGACATCCAGATTTGATGGCGGGTAAAGTTTGATTGGATAATCTAAAGGAAAACAGACAAGCAGCTGCTGGATTCTTATTCTAAATGCGATCTTTATTATTCCTACAAACACACCAAGATCAATCAACTGTCATTTCCATTTCATTCTCTTCTAATTTTTCTGCTGACCTGAAGTTTGGTGGGTCAGTTTCCATTCAATGATTAAGTTGAATGCGCATCTCTCCTAAGGTAAGGGGTTTATACCCATTTATGCATCCCACCTAGAGATGCTCGGTTTTGTGTGGGCTCTCCCCAGGACACACTTGTTATTGTGCCTCCAAACACAGGGCCACCTGTGCAAACGACAAGAGCTCGGTGCCCAAATTTTGCAAAACATGACGGCCATGAACATCTCTCCCAGTTTCACATACTTCTGGTTTTGGGTAATACTTCACCCGTAATGAAGCATTGATTTGCTTAACGATCGCCAAAAGAGGACTGACCTCTTTTAAAACAGTTACAGCATACGACCATCATGGGCAAGCTTCATTACGGTTGTATGTTGAAGGCTACCTGCAAAACCTAGATCACGGGGTCTTTCAAGGTATCCTGCACACCTTGTAAAGTGCAAAGATGGGGAAGAGATTTCCTCACCATCTGGTGGGACACTTTAAAGGTTAAAGAAGGGAGGTAAGGACTGTTGGATGGTCCCAGTTCTGAGGGAAGGTTTCCTTCTGGCTTCCTCCTCTGGTTCTATCTTTAAAGGTTAGAATTAAAACCATCAAGATGGGCTAGCAGGAGACCTTCCTTCAAAACTGGGGCCCCAGAAGACAGTCCTGACTTTCCTTCGTTTCCTTACAGAGGCTGGGTCCACCAAGAGGGAAAACCTACCAGATTTTCCTGTACCTTCCTTCGTAAGCACACACACCGGCTGGATGTCTTCAGAATCGCTTCGGACAGAAAGAACCAGGGTGCGCTCTCCGGAACAGTTGATCGGAAAAACGCACCGGAAGGTGTCTCCCTTGACGCTGCGATTTGTGCACAGCTGCCTTTCTTCCAGGTTGTCGTGCCTGAGGGTGGGAGGAAGAACAGAAGAGTGAGCAAGAGGATCTCTCCTGGCCGACCAGAGAGGGCAACCGCAAAGTGCAAGGCACTGTGGAAGGAGATGCTCGCTCCACGGTGTTTTCTCCAACTTTTGGATCACCAAAGGTAGCCACACAATGCTAGTTTGGGTGGTGCAGAGAGCCAGGGAGACGACCTCAGCAGAAACATGTGGGGATTCTTGCCTAGACAGCAGGGGCTGAACCTCTTTTTAAGACCAGAGCGATAATATTCAGAAGCCTTTGTAATTGAGCTGTAGCAATATTTCTCTTTTTTAAAACTCTGGGGAATTCTAGAAGCTGAAATCCACCCATCATAAAATTGCCAAGATTGAGAAATGCTGAACTACAAGGAGGGGGAGGAGGAGCAGAACAATCCTTGCAAGATTGTGTGATTACAGCCAATCTAAACCAAAATAATTTATTAGCTTTCTAATAGTAGGCATTTGTCTTTTACAGCTAAAAAGTTTATCACAACTTCAAACATGAATAATATTTTAATATCTCCATTTTTTTCCCCAGTATGGTTCAAAAACAAGATAAGCCCTAATGAGAAACATTATGAATTACGAAAGGATTTGGAATGCAGATGTTCTATTAGAGGCAATTCTTCAGAAATGCTATTCTGAAATCTAGCAGCTCATCCTTTGGACAAGCCGTGGAGTTTGAAGGCCTTCAGACAGACAGCTGAACATCATTATGAAACATCGTGCCCTTAAGTAAACAATGTCATCATTTCATTTTATTTTATCCAAGAGGCTAATCTGCAGCAGAATTTTAAGGACTGGGACGGGGCACAAAACACAGCAAAAATTTAAACCAGATTTAAAAACAAAACTCCGAGGATGGAACTCGCCACCCACGACCGATTGGAAGCGTTGTGATGGAAATCAGTCTGCAGCAGAGGTCTCCAACCTTGGCAACTTTCAGACTTGTGGACTTCAACTCCTGGAATTCCTCAGCCAGCAAAGCCGGAGGCTGTTGCTGACAGACCCCAGCTGC
The DNA here is from genome assembly GCA_032468155.1 of Oxyrhabdium leporinum. NCBI lineage: Eukaryota > Metazoa > Chordata > Lepidosauria > Squamata > Cyclocoridae > Oxyrhabdium > Oxyrhabdium leporinum. Next base: position 69,533 of record JANHFL010003829.1, on the reverse strand, counting down.
AGAAAGAGAGTTTCCTCCAATTATCTCCCGTGATTTAATCTGCCTCTTAATGAAAAGTTCAGCTATTCCTGGGTCTTCTTTTAGAGTTTCCACTCCAGCATCCAAATGGATTTCAAGAGCGATAAACACTGGATCAAAACCGTTTACAGTTCTTTTCCTGGAACTTTGGAGTGTGAAAAAAATACCAATGCCTACTGAATATAGAAGTTGACTTACAAGAGTTCATTTAGTGACCATTTGAAGTTATAACAGCACTGGAAAAAGTGACAGGATTTTCAGACTTACGATCATTGGAGCATGCCTAGGGTCAAGTGATGGAAATTCGGACACTTTACAACCGACTCATGTTTATGGCAGTTGCAGTGCCTGGGGGGGGGGGGGAGGAGGAGGAGGGAGGTGTTTGTCACGCGATCCTCATTTTGTGACCTTCCGACAAGCAAAGTCAATGGGGAAGCCAGGTTCACTTAACAACCGTGTTACTAACAACCGCTGAGATTCACTTAACAACTCTGGCAAGAAAGGTCACATAGTGGGGCAAAATTCAGTTAATAACTGTCTCGCCATGCGACAGACATTTTGGGTCTCAATTGTGGTCGTACTTCGGGGACTACCTGTAGATTCAACGGGCTCCCTTTAGGGCCGGAAAAAGGGCAGGATTTTTGGATACAAACCAGAAGGACAGGTGGTAGTTGGTGTCCCGAGGTGCCTGCCTTCCTCGCTTCCAGGAACAGGCCATCCATTCCATGTTGTGACAAATGCACCTGACGTTCGTCGCGCCTGTCTCTGCTGTGCCTGCAAAGGGCAAAGCCAGAAGGTCCGTCCAGCCCTCGGCTTATAAACGCCCCCCCCCCTGCCCAAAAGGAAGGAGCAAAGCCGGTCATTTCCCCGGTTCTGACGTTCCCAGCTTAAGGCCAAAGTTGAATTCAGCTGCCCAAAGGGCCTTTGCTGTATTCACTCCTTCATTCATTTTGGAGGGCAGAGCTCTCCAAACTCGGTCGCTTGACGACGTCTAGACTTCAACTCCCAGGATTCCTCAGCCAGCATCGTAAAGTGGCTGAGGTTGGAGACCCCTGTTCTAAGGGGGTTGGAATTAAAAGCAGCAGGCAGGAAATCCTCAATGTTTTGATTGCGTTTCCTACTAGCAGGGACCGGATCCGTGCAAATCAAAACATTTGCATCAGCATCCAAGTACGTGTGGGTATCTTGCCCGTGCTCCTGTCAAAGCAGCGTGCAAAAGGACCCCTCAAAGCAAGCGTGCCTTTCCTCCAGGTGGCCCCGCACAACTGCTTTAAGGAGGCCCCCAGACCCCCCCCCCTCCTAGGCTCTCATCCTGCACCCTCCCAAACTCCCTGGCGCTTTCGACTCTCGGGCGCTGCCCGGCCCAGTTCCCAGGCTGCCCTTGAAGGGCCCCCAGCCGCGCTACTGCTCTGGCTCCAGAGATGGGGTGGCTCCTTTATAGGAAAGAGGTTTGAGATGTTTACGTCTGGGGAGGCTGCTGCAATTACTGGAGACATCAGTCTTATAGGAAACTTTGCATTAAACCCAGCAGCTGAAGACTTACCGTTTTGTTCAAGAGGGATTTTAAACAATTCTCCTTCGACACCGTTACAAGACATCTGTAGCCCAAAAGATATATTTTTCCCTAGAGGGACCGCCATTTTCCTCGACAGGGCGTCACTCCATTTCTAACGGCGGGAAAGGGAAGAACATTTAGGCATCATAGATTTGATCCCAGCGTGTCTCCTGGGGGGAAAAAAAACCCTCAGGCGTTCCCTGCCCCACTGCACCTCTCGTTTTCTTTCTTTCTCTCTCAGCTTCACCAGGATTTGCTAGATCATGGGGTCCCCAACTCCCAATCCATTGGGAACTGGGCCACACAAGCAGAGGGCGACTCTGTGAGTGCGCGAAGCTCCATTTGTGCAAGAGGCCGGTGCGTGTGTGAAACCATCCCTTCCACCACCACCACCGCCACTCCACGGAGGCAGAAAGGTTGGGGACTGGACTGCACTGGATGATTTGCCCCCAACTCCAAACTCCTTCCAATTTTTCAGCTTCTTGAGAGACCCTTTCCTGCTGATGCCCCCCTCCCCAAAGTCTGTTTACCTTCTAAGGTTAGAAAAGGCAGCAACTCCGCTCTAAGCTCTAAGCTTTTTAAATGGGTTTTAAATTTTTAGGGGGTAAACGGGGTTTTAGAGGATTTTTATATTTTTATATTTTTATGTGAACCGCCCCGAGTCCTCGGAATGGGGCGGTATATAAATTAAATTAAATAAATAAATAAATAAATAAATAGATTTGAGCTGTGTGCTGAAAAGTAGGCTGTCATCGGATCAATTTTGAAAAAAGTGTATGCTAACTTGCCAGCTAATATATAGTGTTGTTTAATTAGTTTAAGGATTACTAGAACTTGTTGTAAAGGCAGTCAACACAGTTAGATTTTAGCTTTCATAACAATAGCACTTAGACTTATATATTGCTTCACAGTGCTTTACAGCCCTCTCTAAGTGGTTTACAGAGTCAGCATATTGCCCCCCAAAATCTGGGTCCTCATTTTACCGACATTGGAAGGATGGAAGGCTGAGTTAATCTTGAGCCTGGTGAGATTTGAACTGCCAAACTGTAGGCAGCCAGCAGTCAGCAGAAGTAGCCTGCAGTACTGCATTCTAACCACTGCTTTACCACAGCGCATTATTTTAGCTTTCATCCTTTCCCTTTCTGAGGACAGCAATACTGGGCCTTAGAAAGTGGGAGCTCCCTAAACAGGGACATTCCCCAGTTTCCCCACATGCCATTCCTTAACTTCTTATGCTAGACATAGCTTGTAATATTCTCTATACTACACACACACACACACACATAAATAAATGGTGCGTGTTTGCTATAGTTGTAAAAATATTCTTATCACTTCTTTCTTGCAGCATGTTCTTCTGTCATTATATTTTCCTTTCTGGAGTCACTGTCCATCTTGTGGAGAATATATTGATGGCCACTTTATCCGTGTGGCTGCCATGAGCTTGGCCAATACCCAGCCATACCACTGCCACTCCACTGTCCAACCAACTCCCTCCCTCCTATTGTTAGGACTGAGGAGGGACTGAGGTTTTCTGTTATTCTGCCAATCTGAATCCCTTGCCATTCTCCAAAGAAGGTGTAGGGATGGAGCTGAAATTGCTACTAGGGGACCTGGCTGCAGTTGGTCTGATATTTCTCTTCTCCCATCTTATTTGCTGCCTCTTATTTCTGTTGAAGAAAAGAATGCAAGGGAGAGATGGGTATTTAACATCTCATTTTATAGAAACCAATTTCTGTGGTTATCTAGCTAGTTTGGGGGGCAGGAGGAATGTGAGGTTGCATTGTGCCCCCAAATTGCTTACATAATTCCTATTTTTTCTCCATATTTTAGTAAAAAAAGAGTGCTCTAAACTACTCTGAACAGTACTTGCTGATTTTTGTAAAAAAATGCTATTAGTCCTAGAGCCATGAGCTATTTATCTTTGAGTTAGACAAATGAAGCGAAATCTTCAGCTGAAACCAAGGTTCTGATTTTGTGTCAAATCACAAGTAACTGTGTAAATATATGAAACTGCATTTATACACATACATTTGTTGTTTTTGATTCTCTTTATTGTTTGTATTTCTCTCTATCTCTCATCACCTCCCTGTTCTTTAACTTTGAATAGAAAAAATCTTGAGGGTAGATTAGGTATTTCTTGCTTCCTTAGGTTCCCAAATGAATACATAGGAGTCAATTTTCATAATCTATTGGTCTGTTTGACCACTGGTCCCTTTAGCCCCATATTATCCACTCTAATTGGCTGGTATTAGTTTTATTTCATCCTGAACAGAAGCCTTGCCCATTCCAATACTTTAATTGGAATTGCAAGACTTGAATCTGGGTTCCTGTGAATGTAAAATATTTGTTTCAGCACTGACCTATGATCCTACCTTGAAAACTGATGCCACATTGGCTAGGATTAGGATGAAAAACTGAATCCAGCAAAATGACTGGATGCTTCCCAAGTTTACATCTGGAGTACAGGTGAACTCAATCTGGAGGAGAGTCCACTCAATCAGAGTTCTTGTTCTGTGTCATTTCTTCCTGACTTGCTTCCTCTGGCTTGCAGCCAATGTTCTTGTTCTGCCCTGTGCACATCTCAATCTCTGATTCAGCCTGAGTGAAGCTTTTGAGGGGAAATAAGTCAATAGGAATGCCTTGTAGGCTACACCCACACTCTTGACTGGAATTTTTCAATCGTTGATCCAAGGGTTTGTTTGGTTATTAATTATATATTAATAATATATTATTTACATAACTGCTACATTATGAACCACAGTCCTGGGAAGCTTACAAACAATAACATCATAAAAAGTGCAATCAACCACAAGAAAAACTTCCAGCGTCCCAACACTCTCCCGTACATTGCACCTTACTGGGCTCCAGCCTCATCGCATCCCAGTGCTTGTGGGAAGAGCAGCTCTTCAAAGCCTTTTGCTGGATGTCTACAGGATCTGCTGGATGTCATGGGGAAGGATGTTCCACTGGGCAGGGGCAGCTATAGAGAAGAGCACTTTCTAGGTCCTGCTTGATTACCAGATTTAAGAGAAGAGACCTGGAATGTACTCATTGTATCCAACCCTCAGGGAGAGGGTTGAGCAGATACCCCCAGGGAGAGATGGTTCCACAAATGTAGTTTATAATATTATCTTTGTTTTAAGGCCCTCATAGTTCCTTCTGATGTTGAGGATATGATGAAGAGTTATCTGAAACAAGACCACCTATGTAGTAGCCCCAGAACAGTGGAGTGCCATTTGAGGAAGCTTATTCCATTCCATTGTGTCAGAATGGACCAAGTAAACTTTGTTTTGCTACTCTGTTACATGATCTTTCAGATTTGGATTTAGATTCGGATTCGGTTCTGATTCGGATTCGGATTCGGATTCAGATTCATTTTATTTACAGCTGATATCTTGAGGCTGGGACAGATGTGGGAGAAAACAAAATATTTCTACATGTATAATCTTACTTACTGTGTGGGGCAGATAAAGAAACTGAGATGGTCTAAGGAGTTGGCAGGAAAATAATTTCTGGACCCAGAGAAAAAGAACACTACCAAGCAAAAATAGATTTAATTTGTTTCAGACTGCTAAGGACATACATAATCTTGGGAGAGTTAAATCACCCAAAAAGAGTTGTTGTGATATGTCTTACTATGTGTGGATGTGAAAATGATGCTTTGAGGATTCAATCTACCCAGTGTGGAGGTCTCAAGAAAGAAGAGTGTTTGAAGATAAGATAATCAAGAAGGTAATCAGTGCTTTACTAGTCCTAAGAGATTACCTGCTACCTCTGGAATAAGCTCTTGATTGATTCTATGGAGAAATTTAATAAGAGCTATACATACAGCAATAGGCATAGATACACATAGTAGCAGAGGGATAATCTTTACAGACAGGGAGATAGTTGGCCTGGTAGAGCAAATTTGGTCACAAATTAATTTATTACTTTTGGGAGGGAGGAAATTATTTGTTTATTTGCTTTAGCTGAATGCTACTTGTTGACCTATCTATCTGAAAAAAAAAGTCAACCTGGTATTTTTCTCTCTGAAAATATTACAAATAAAGAAACCCTTCCCCGCCCCCCAAAGTCTTGCATTCTGTTTTATCTCTTCAATCGTGAGGGGGATCCTACCCCGTAACTAAATTCTTTTGTGCTATATTTTATCTATTCTCTTGTATGTTTATCTTGGTTTGGGGATATTTATTTTCCTATAGTGAGCGTAGTTAAACATTTTGTTGGCTCTTTTCCTTCCGAAGTTCTTTAATTTGGTACATATGCTGCTTTTTGTCTTTTCTTTATGCATATTAGAAAGAAGAGCACTTCAAATATTCAAATACCAGAGAAGATATCTGGTAGAGCAAGCCAAAATATGGCTGGCTGGATATATGCTTTCTCCTCCCCCCTTTCTCTGTCTTTCCACAGTTGTTTGCTTTGGAAAGCTCACACTTTAAGCACATGGAAATACTTCACACTTTTGAGAAATGCTGACTTCCTACATGCTTTATGAAGGAACAGCACATCATTCATACAATGTAAGCACATTTTATAGATTATCTCAATATAACTTTTGATTTCTGCTGTGTGTTGTTTTTTTTTTAAACAGTGAGGTCTGTAATGTGTTCCTTGTTTTATTACCATGTTTTGACCATGTGTTGCATAAATCATGGATAGCTAAATCTTGCACTATATAAATATATTGGAAAAATACAGCTTTGGTGCTAAGTTTTATTGGACACTAAAATACTAGTTGTTAAATTTAAAATTTCAAAGTAAAATAAATCAGAAAGTACTTTTAATTAAAATGTAATAACTGACAATAGTTGGCCTCAAAATCAAACTGCATTTCAGTTTGTGCCTTAGATATTTTCTTCTTCCAGAAGAATGGGGATTTGAACTGAAACATCTTTCTTGGTCTCAGAAGCCTAAATTAAATTCCATATGCATTTCTATTTCTGCAGAGCTATTGCTAAGAGGGCAAGCTTTAATCTAGGGCAGAAAAGGGTGAACTCAGCTTTATCCTTCTCTCTGTCCTGGTACTTGCTTGTCTCCTTTCCTCTAAAGAACTGCTTTGTCCTCTGAAAGAGAAAAAACTCTTCTCTATTTAGGAGTGTAAAGGTTGAGGAAGTCTCCTGAGCGTACATACTAATACTTTTGTCTGAAAGAAGTTGTGTATTCTCCCTGATAGTGGCTCCTAATCTTTGAAACATCCTTCCCCTGAGATCCAAGTAGGCCCCTACCCGCCTAACCTTGTAGGAAATCTTGAAAACTTGGCTTTTCCTATTGAGTGGGTAAACTGAGATTGGAGCCCAATAAAATCGGGATGTGTGGGGCATATGTTGCTTTTTGAGGCAACAGTATTTTTTGTGATGGTTTTTATGCTTTTTACTGCTTTTATTGTTGTTTGTTAGTCACCCAGGTTTATGGTGCATGAGATGAACAGCCACACAAGTCTTTTAAAATAATTGAATAAATAAATACATTACTGAATTGAATTGTGGCTGGAAAGATATCATGTCAGATTGCTGCTGTTGCACACATTTGGGGCCAGACGTTCTCTCTCAGTTTAACTTGCTTTTTATAACGTGATGTAAAATGGGTAAGAAGACATCCATGCATGCCATAAAGAGATAGGATTAAAATGCAAATAAAAGTAATTAAAAGGCAGAAGGTTTTACAAAGCAAAGTTGTCTTGGTCTCAGTGTTGTAATAATCAAACAACAATAAAAAAGCAGACTGATAGACAATTTAAAAAAACTTAAGTGACCACAGTGGTGCTTGTGGCACATTTTTCCTTATAAGTCTTAGCTGATCTTTACTTTCTCTTACCTCTTTACATCAAGATTAGTTTTGTTTACAGTTTTGTTTAATTCTGCTTTTAAAGCCATGGGGAATAGTTGTTTTAAGAAAGTACAATTAGGTATAATTTTCTAAATTAAAAATGAAATGAGCAACCTACTTACTGCTGTCCAACAGTTTAAAAATTGAAATGTAAGTTGTTACTTTCTGTTTTGTTTGGTGCAAGTTTTTTTCTTTCTGCCTCCCTATTGATATATTAAAAAAACTGTCAACTGCAAAGAAATTAAAGCAGGAAACTGATTAGCAGAATTTTGATCAGTGGAAAAAAAATCACATTAAAATGCATTTATTTTGCTACCTCTTTTATAATGAGAATTGCCTGGAGTTTAATCATTGATTGCCTGCATATGCTAAGGAGAAAGGATTTTTGGATCAAAGGGACAATGTACTCTAATGAAGAAGTAGTCCTAAATAATGGTTTTCAGGAAGGGTGTTTGCTCAGGTGTTCACGGGTGGAGAAGAGGATATTGTTCCATGCAACCATCATCTGGCATCAAAAGCTGGCACCCCCTTGTAGCACCAAGGGTGTTTTTGGGATGTCCATCAAGATGGAAGTGAAAAAGGCACCTAGTGTCAGTTACTGTTGAAAGAAACTTATTTGATTGTTTGGAAGGGAGGGAGGAGGAAATATAATTCATTTTAAAAGGTTTAATGGCTTATTTCTTTTTTGTGGTTAGTTGGCCTTGTTTTCAGGTAATTAACCTAGCTTTCTGTGTTTCTGAGGATATTATTAGGTCTTTCCAAAGCCATAAAAATAGAAGTTGTTCTGGTCTATTAAAAAAATCACACCTATGCAATATTTTTATTTAAAATATACTTACCTGGGGCATTTTGATTGGGCCTGATAACAACTGGGGATACTGATAATTGTAAACTAAGTACCTGTAAATCTGATAGTTAAATACTGTACCCCTTTTAGTGTAAATCTGCAACACACATATGAGTTCTGTACAGAAATCATGCTATATCAAATGGTGGTGGGCTTTTTTTTTGAATTAGCAAACCCAGCTATTGTAGTTAGTAAACGATGATGTAGGACTAAAAGTATTATGTGAATCCAATTTATTATTGCTCAACAAATCATGATTAAGCTTAGGGTGATATACATATAGTGTGATATACAAAGAAGATCAGAATTAATTTATGGGAGGTATACATTTTGTCAATAGAATCTGGGAGAATTTTTCTTAGCCTTCCTCTGTCTAATGCTGTTGGATATGTTGGTTTAAAATGAACATAATTTGTTCTGAGAGGATTAATCAAGGTCACTTTTCTTTGTAGCTTAGTTCTACAAGATATAAAGTAGAAGATAAAAATATGTTGAGTTCATACTTTGCTTTACAATAGGTAAAATGGTGAAGGGAAAGGACTGTGGGGTTAGAGCATAGGTATCCAACCTTTTGCCTTGCCTGGGCTGCACTGAGTGAGGAGGAGTTGTCTTGGCTGGATATAAAATATATAATATGTTTTTACAATTTAAAATCACATATTGTTAAAAGTTTATGATTTGTGGGTTACATTACCAGTTGACCTCAGGCGGTGGGTTGGACACACCTGTGTTGAGTATACAATCTCCATGTGGTGGCATTTTGCATAGTAAACATAGGGTGCAGGATGATAGTTAAGTGTTAAATGCAAGTTAATTTTCTGATCTCCTAGAAAAATATGGTTTTGAAATGATGGATAAGGTCAATGGAACTATTAAAAGGCTGAGAGTATGCGTGTATATGTGTATACAGAGGTTAGTTTGGAAAATATCAGTTCCTCATAGTTCTCTGTGTTGATGAATTTAAGTTACCTAAGATAGCTTATTTTGAGAAAAGAGCTGAAATAAGAAAAAGCTAAAAATAGTACCTGAATCAACATATTTTAATTTTGGCAAAGTAGAACTCATTTTCTGCTAAGCTAGTTTGAACCTGAGGTCCCTAATTGAAAATAATAAGCCTAATATTGCAGTAATTCCTTCTGTTTCCTTTTCAACAAAGAAATAACAGGATGTTTGAGGTTTAAGTTTCTCGAGCTAATATAAATAAATATAAAATTCCTCTGTTTTAATTTTAATTTATTTTTAGTGCTCGTGAGCTATATTTTGTCTTTTTTTACTCCGCAGCCTTGTTCTTGGTTTTTCATGCATTATCCTGTCTTGTGGTTGTGTCTTATGATTATCTAACCGTCTTTTCAATAATAATTACTTTGTAGTCCAATCAGAACATGTAGTTAAATGGCTATTCATTTTTGAGCCTCTAACTTTTCATGGTACTATTCTGCCCTGTAATATCTCTGAAACTCCTTTGCAGTAGCTTGAGCAGCACATCCCAAAATATTTTCCTGTTGTTATGAAGGAAATTATCCCCCTAGTGATTAATTGGGGAAGTGATTCTTTGTTGGATGAATGTACAGATTGTTGGAATGATCTCTTCTTTCTCAAAATTGGAGGAGGGAGCTCATAGAAACTTGGTTTCTATTTTGTAGAGTTCCAAGTAGCATTTGCTTATACTCTGTAATTGGAGGTACCTTGTAGAAAAAACAAATTCAGAAGTAATACAGTATGTTCATGACCATATCCTTGAATAGTGGGAATAAACTTGTAATGCAGTAGTTTAGTTGACAGAAGAATATAATCATACTGTCCTATAAAGAGATATTTTATTATATTATCAGAAAGGCATGTGAATGAATATATGATCCTTTAATTTAATTTGCATTCAGAATTTGTATTAACATATTTGTGGCATTAATGTTGTATTATTATGTAAAGCTTTGAGATGTTTTTCCATAAAGTCCCCCGCCTTCCCAAAATAATTTTTATTAATTAATTTTTTAATTAATGAATTAATATAAAATGAATCTGCATGGCTTTTTACAAATTCAGTGTTCGTTTCTTTTGGCAACTACTTCCACTGTTGATGTGTTCTTAAAATTAGGAAACTTTTCCTAATATTGAACAATAACTTGGCTTCCTGTCATTTAATACCATTATTCTGTGTACTGTACAGGTAACAGAGAGCAGGTTTTTACAAACTACAGTAAGCTTTCCCCCCTAATTTGTCACTGTTAAGAATACTCAGGTCACTTAGTCTTTCCTCTAAGATTTAATTTCCAGTTCCTTAATCATCTTGAATCATATTATAGAATTCTTAGGGAACTTTTACTGTTTCAGATTTGAAGGATACTTTGGTTAAAGAGATGAATAATTTAATGTGAATAATTATTTCTCTTCTATAGTTACATAAAATACTAATATATTAATAAAAGGCTTGTTGTACTTGCAGAATACTATCCAGCACTATAATCATTGTGTCCCAAATGACAGATGAAAAGTGTGTTCTTTTGAGCAACTTCTAAGGTACTTCAAAAGAACAAAATTTGTTTAATAAATTATTGATTTAAAAAAATAACAGCACTATTGAAAATTATAAAAGATTAACCATGTTCATGTTGAGATTTCCAAATGGTATGCAATAATTACCGTGTTTTTCACAAAACGTGACCCACCCCAATAATAAGCCCAACCCTACTTTTTTTGGGTGGGCCTAATTT
>JANHFL010003829.1:41152-51362 GCA_032468155.1 Oxyrhabdium leporinum | reverse complement strand
GCTTTTATCTGAAATAGTAGACTTTCTGCTGAACTAATGCATTTAGAAAGACATGGAATCAGTTAAACAGACTAAAGTCCTCAACAAAGATAGCTTTAAAAACCTTGCAAAAAAAACAAAACAAAAACAAAAACAAAACAACTGTCAACCAGCACTTATTGCATTAAAGCCCAAACCTGTGATCTCAACCACTTTTCCAGGTTGAGTTTATTAATGCAAACTTCCCTACGTAGCTATGCCTGTTCACAGATGCACATATTACCCACTTCCCCCGTTGCCAAATGGGAGAACAACCAATGTCTCGAAGTCAAAAATAGAAAAAAATGCTCTCTGTTCATTCTCCATTCACCATGAAAGTGACATCCAGGGGGTGTTTTTGTGCTCCACTTCTGAAATTACTCTTTTCCATTTTATGTTGATTCAACTCTCCTATTTGATTAGGATAGAGTGCTTGAATCTGTTGCAGGCTAACTCTGGCAGTACATTAACAACTTTGCAGAGAAAAGTAAGCTTTCATTTGAGTCAGTATTAACTATGTTCCTGAGAGACTCCTCTCCTAAGATGGCTGCTGCCTGGTAGGGAAATTTTTCTCCCTGCCAACAATCTGCTGTTTTTATTGCCCAGGATGGTTATTTGCTAGTATTGCTCCCTGGATTTGCATGTGGGCACTTAGGAATGAGCCAAGACAACTTTTGGACAGCTGTTGGCCCACCTGGGAGGGGGAATCTTGAAGATTGAAGCTCCCTGTGAGAGCACCCAGAAAGTCATTGGTCTTTTCTCTTGTTCCTATCAGCATAATATTCTCATAAGCAAGCCTGGGCTTTAGCAATAGCAATAGCAATAGCAGTAGCAGTAGCAGTAGCAGTAGCAGTAGCAATAGCAATAGCAATAGTAACAGCACTTAGACTTATGTACTGCTTCACAGTGCTTTCCAGCCCTCTCTAAGCGGTTTACAGAGTCAGCATATTGCTCCCAACAATCTGGGTCCTCATTTTACCGACCTTGGAAGGATGGAAGGCTGAGTCAACCTTGAGCCAGTCAGAATCAAACTCCTGGCAGTCAGCAGAATTAGCCTGCAATCACTGTGCCACCACCACACCGCCATGTTTAATATATATTTATATTAATTCATTTTTAAGGTAAAAACCATAAATGGCAAGGCCATTGTAGAAACATCCTCCTCCCTTTAGCTTAGAAAGAAGGCTTCTTCTAAGATTGTGACTACTGTATATTGTTATAAAGAAAAAAAAATATAGTAGCATTTGATTTAAAGGTAGGGCACTTAGCAAGCGTTAGAAGTTATGGTGGATCCCCTCTGAAAAGTTACTGATGATCCATTTCTGAAGTTGCCCCTCCTGATGGCATTTTGGGAGCTCAGCAACTGGCCCGCATTTAATATCTCTTTGCAGGTCACATGACTGTAATTTACGTTTTTGCTGAAAGCAGACACTTCCCATTTTTTTGCAGAAACATCTCATAGCGAACAAGACTGTAGTGTTTGCTTAATGACTGCTCCAAAAAAGGTTGTGAAATTGGATTGGTACTGTTAGTGCTTTTTAAACCCACCCGTTTTAAAATTTAATGAATAAATCAGTTGATTCATTAGATGACTAACATTGCTTTACTTACATCTTAGCCCTACTCATTATTCATTTTGAGAAGATACAGTACTTGCTGTCTACAATGCATTTATGCTTTATCTCTGGAACACCTTATAAAAGAGAACTGCCAAGTACTTCAGCATTACCTTCATTCTTGTTCTGTCTTTTGCCCTGACATGTGTTGAAGGAGTTGTTATAGCATTTTAAAAGGCAACTGGACTTTCTTTGTTTTGTTTCCCTTTGTTTCCTGAGAAGTGAAACATTTTCAAGGAAAATAAAAATAAAGTCCAGTTGCCTTTTGAAAAGCACCTTCGGGACAACCATGACCTGGATAATTAAAAATATCCCTAGACAACGAGTTATTATGCTGCAAAGACCCTTGGATAAAACAAATTTCCCTTCACGTAGAAGTCCATATTGTGCTCCTTCCTGAAACCCCAATAGGTGAAGCTTAAGTCACCCTTTGTGAGGCTTGTGAAAGACAGGATTGACACTAGAACTTTTTATTTCATAGCTTAGTCTTATAGATGCTAGATACTGTATGTTAACCTTAATTTGTGCCCTGTTCCTAATTCAAAACAGCAGCAATGTGAGGTAGGTAAAGCTAAGAAGTAGACTTGCTCCGAGCAATCCAGAGAGCATTATTATTTAGCTGGGTTTTGAGCCTGAATATTTTAGATAGACCTCAACAATATCAGAACCGCACTGTGGTTCTAACCAATATTCAGTTAGTTCCCCCCAGTCTCCTATTTGATCTTTTCTGGCTTCCCATTTCTTCCTTTGCTTGGCCTAGTGAGTGCTCAGCAGCAGCCTGTTCACCCACCTATATTGCCATTGGAACTCCTTACTTGTCAAGGCTGACTATCATCTAATGTACTACAAAAATAGTTTTCTAGACTAAGAGGCTCCTGTTTCTATCTTTTTGCAGCTTTGTCTGTTTTCCTGTGTTTAGGCTGTATTTTACATTTGAGAGCCAGCGTGAATTTAATTACCGGACTGCTGGACTGAGATCAGGGAAACTGGGTTGAGATTTCTACTCAGCCACAAACCACAAAGCTGACTGGGCAATCTCAGGCTGGTTACCAGCTTATAGTTGAACTTAACTCACAAATTTATTGTGTAAATAAAAGGGTGAGTGGGGATAGCTTGTTTGTTTCCATTTGAGGAAGGGTGGGAGAAAAATATAATATACACAATTCATAGGACTTGCCTGCCTGCCTGCCTGCCTGCCTGCCTGCCAGCCATTAAATCCATAAAACACACAATTACTTACTAGAATGCAGAGAGCATTTATATGCCATAGACCACTTTTTAGAAAAAAATAAATGTAAAAGTCATGGGGTTTTGTGTTCATGGGGAAATTGGATGAAAGTCTCTTTTTATTGCTGCTCCACGATTCAAGTTCAAGAGATACAAGGGTAGAATAAGATTCTTCAAGTTCTCTGAACTGTTTTAGGGAAGGTCAATCAATTGAAATGATGGTCAGTTGAATTGATACAACGGTCATGCACTACGGGTTCCTGTCATTGTTGTCTGTCTTGTGCTCATCTTTTTGGGAGGCAAAAGCTTTAGCAGGGACTGTCCTGTGGTTGAGATGCATCTTTGAGAGGAAATAAGTTAAAAATCATACACTTGAGGATTATGTGTTAACACTGTGATATGGCTGCAAAAATATAAAAGCAGTTTTAGATGGCACAAACTGTCCTTTAAGAAGAGTTCATAGAAGCTGGAGCAAATTCAGAGACGAGTAACAAAATTGATCAGAAAGCTGTAAAGAGAGAGAAGGATCTAAGAATGCTCAGCCCCAGGAAGAAAAGGATTTAAATACTGCAAAAATGTGATACAAAAGAAGGTAAAACTTGTTTTTTATTGTCTTAGAGTTCAGGAAATGTTAAAATGGTTTTAAACAAAAACAAGTCAGTTTGTGATTGACTGTTGGTAAAATTCTAAAATTAAGAATAATTCGGAAGTTGAATCAATTATCCACAGAACTGCCAAGTTACCTATAATAGATGTGTTCAAGCAGAAGCTGACCAGCCTTCTGTCATGGGTGTTTCAATTTGGAGTTTTATGTCAATCTGAGGTACGGATTTGTGACCTAAATGCCCTCTTCCAGCTCTGTGATTCTATGAATTATTTAACGATATGGAGAGATAGCTTGAAAATAATATTTTCCTAAAAATTGTTTTAAGTCACTAGGTTTTGGAACTTCAGGGCCTCCTTCTGTTATATTTGTGTAGGCCCTTTCTTATAAGGTTACAGAAATGAACATAGGTACATGATGGCATTCTAGCTTTTTCTCAATACAGTAGCTGTTCAAACCCTACAATCATTTTGGTTGCCTCTTTTGCACTTTTTCCAGCTGTATTATATATCCTCCATTTAAATCTTGCAACTAGAACGGAATATAGTATTCCAGATGTGGACATACTATAGATTTATAGTATAGTATACTATAGTATATAGTCTATGTGTGTGTGTGTGTGTGTGTGTGTGTATGTGTATACACACACACACACACACTATATACTATAGACCATAATTACTGACAGTTTTATTTTAATCCGTTCCTAAAGATATATAGCATGGAATTTGCCTTTTTTTCATAGCAGCTGCATACCAGGTTGACATCTTCATTAACTTGGAGATAGCTTTATACATTTTAGATCTCATTAGTAAAGCTAAATATCTCTTGTTATAGTGTACGGTTGCTAAGTAAAAAGTAATTTGCTTCACCTTTTACTCCACTATTTGCATCTGCCTCGCGCCTCGATTTTGATTATTAGAAATCTTGGATTTTGTTTTGTTTTGTGTTCCAAGTATGTATTACGGTTCTGAAAGGTGCTCATGCCAAATTAGAAGGGCAATTTACAGTTTCCATTAGGGCCCCTCATTAGTTGAAGAATGTGCTTTCTTCACCATTAGTGATCTATTCTGACCACCAGAAATGGGACAGCTAAGGAAAAACACTGCTTGATTTAGAATTGTTCTACTTTTAATTTTTCTTATGGAAAGTGTTTGTGGTTTACCTCTATTCAAAAACCTGTCTGGTGACTCGATTTTTTGAAGTGGTGGTAGGATTTGCTTTTTGGCCTGCAACATATACCAGCTTCAGCCTGCAGGCCAGAGATTTTTTGAAGTTAATAGATAGTTTTAGAGAGGTTCCAGTTCTGCTGACCTAAAAGCTGCAAAAGACACTCTTTTGGAATTCATACACAGCTCATCCAGCCAGCAGCTTTATATGTTCACCACTTATAAGAATCCAGTATGGTACAGTTACTCTTTATGGTAGTTGAAATAGGCTGTGAAGCTTGACTGTGCACCCTGTCCCAGATGGGCAGTTTAGCAGGCTTTAAGCCCTTCCTTAACTCATGTTGTTCATCCTTTAAGGCCCAGAGTCTGTTTTGAGAAGGGGGAGGATTGTTACATTCTCTTGAAGCATGTAGTTTGGTTTGCTTCCTCTTAGAAAGTGGTGCTGCTTGCTCTGGAGTGTTTTTGTTCTTAGCTAGAATATTGATAACTTGAATGCTACAGAGCTCCTTAAGGTCAGTTAGTGGAGAAATGCTTAATTTCAAACTAACATATTGAACAATAAGGGAATCTAGTTATATTTTCTGCTCCACATATAATGCAGAAAGTTCAAAAGATCCCTCTTCTGAACCACCTAGATTAGTGCACCAGTATCCAAGGACCCTCATGGTTAAAGCCTAGTTATACATGTTTATTGTATTTTTGAAAAAAAAATGTAGGTTTCCTCAGCTGAATTTGAAATCAAAGACAAGAACGTGGCGTCCTGCAGGAAGCTTAAAACCTCACTGTTTTAAAAAGTTGGATGTTCTGACAAAATATCTTCTGAGATTTTTCAAATGACACCATATAGTATATGGAACTTTTGCAGCCAACAAACTCTTCTGTCAAGATCATTAGCAGAATATGTTAAGATTGGATTGCTTTGGAAATAGACTTTCTTGTTTCCTGTCCACCCACCTATGGGTCTAGTGTGGGTTCTGTAGCCGTTGACAGTCTCAGGAGGATTATGAAGGCAAAAAATAAAATAAAAAAAAATATGGAAAATGTATAAAGAAAAAAAAAGCCTATACTTGGCTGCACAATTACTTATATTCCAAGTTGGCTATAATTGTGTAAGTTCCTGCTAGATTAACTTCAGAAATCTGGACCTAACACCAAAATGTCTATAATAATTGCTTTTCTTGGCATTTGGATTCAGTATTAATTCAGTGATTGAACATAAGCTATTGTGCTCTGAATACTTCGCCTATAATCTGTGTGATATTCTCTAACTTCTTTTTAATGCAATCATGGGGGAAAAAAAATCAAAAAAAATCTGCCCCAAGCAGTTGTCAAACAAGCTTCTTTCATTGACAGTCAGACACAGGGCAGCTGAATAGAGTTGTTTAGTCTAAAGTAAATACTCCAGAGATTACAAGGTCGCTGAAGGAAATGTAATTATACTATTTTATTATAGAATAGCTTTTTTTTGTGGTGTGAGAGTTGTAGAACCTACACAATGCTGGAGTGTAATGTTTGTTAAGGATATATTTTCTCAATATAGATATATTTTCTCATTACTCAGAAATATGAAGTGTTCAGGAGCAGAATGTAATGAAGTACAATAATGGTTGAATAAAATGAAGTGGGGGGAATGCCTTTCAAAATCAGCTCTTGAAGATCTGATGGTTCTTGGAAAACGTTTGAGCTTTCGGTATGAGAAATGTCTAATTTCCTAGAAAAACAGAATGATTGCAGTGGCATGTTGAGTATTTGTTTTTGAGAAACAGAGAGGACGTAATGAAGGTAACTCATGCCCTAATCAGCCCCCAGATAGACTTACTTCATGAAGCTACCTTTGAAGACAACTTGGAAGTTGCAGTTATTAGACAATGCATGCTGACATACACAGCAGAAGCAGTTTCATGTAATATTTCTATTGAAGGCACAGAGTTCGTTTGAAGTAAATTTATAGATACAGTGCAGAGAGTTGATTTTAATTTTTAAATCCAAATTGGATTTTAAAGCTAGCTTTTGGACTGTTTCCTTGGATTCCATGGGCTTTGGATCCAGTCTAGGAAAGGTGAGATTTCTGAGGGCTGTTTTCCCAGGACAAACTGCCTGCAAGCTTTCAAATCTAAATGATATGTCATAAAAGGGAAAAAAAAGATTTGGAGATGGAGGAATCAGCCACCAGTTTTTAATGATAAACTGCAGTTCCAAAACGAAATGACTAAAATGGAAACACTTCAGAAAAAAGAGGATTTCAGTCTTTCGGCAGAATTGATGGCATGTCTGTGTTGCTTATCTCCCTCTCTGCAGTCTCACAGATGGGTATTTTGGTGCTTTGTTTCTCTGTTCTTGAGGCCAAGCCAGAATTGGGAGAATACAATATAGTTACTTTATTTATTTTAACCACTTTATGGAAAGTTCGGAAAGAAAGACAAAGAGGGAAAATAAATACATGCATTTCTTTTATATAATCAAGAGCAAACAGATATATTGCTTTGCTGATTTAAGTGAGAGTGAAAGAGATTCTTAAAAACGTTTTGCCTTCTGCTTTACTTTTCTTCATTTTTTTCCTCCCCCATGCCCAAATGCTTCTTTAACTTGTCTTTTCTGGTTATTTTTAAGTTCAAAAGACAACTGATAAACTTCTCATTATTTCTCATTCATCTGTTTTGCAGTGGCTAACTTTTGTAAGTTAACCAGTTTTTTCCTTTACTAGTGGTAGGTTGCTACTGGAGTAGACATAAGTGGATACAAAGGTATGGAGATTTTTACATATGACAGGTTTTTCTACCAAACCTCTTTTTCATAGACATTGCCTTAGAAGCTATTCTAAGGTTCTGCTTAGGTGTGGCTCTGCAGTTATCTGCAACGCTGCTATCTATCCCATCCCATTACAGACAGCAGCCACCATTGGAGGAATCCAGCCTCAGCCTTCTAGCTTTTATCTTCTCAGTGCACTCAAGAGATGGGAGAGAGACAGAGAATATGGGAGAAGGAGACAGCTTTATTCTGTTTTTGTCCTTTTGTCTATTACCATCAAGGGGAACTGGTACTGTAGTGAGCAAATATCTTCTTTAGTACTATCCTGAGATCGTTATTCTTTGGAATGGGTGTGGATGCACATTTAGTACCTATTGGAAACTTGTTAAATACTCTCTCTCTCTCTCTCTCTCTCTCTCTCTCTCTCTCTCTCTCTCTCTCTCTCTCTCTCTCTCTCTCTCTCTCTCTCCCTCCCTCCCTCTACACACACACACAGACACACACACACACACACGCACATATTTTCTGGAGTCTCAAGAGCTCAAGAAAACAGGCATTTGCTACATGCATGCCCACACGTACTCCATATCACAAGGTGCTCTTCAAATATGGGTTTCTGTGCAGCCCTAAGGTTCTGTGTCTTTATGTGTAGAACCTGAAGAGAAGGGTGGGCATCCTTTTGCTATTTTGATGTTTTCATTTTACAGGCAAGACATTTATCAAATGTTTCATGAGCCCCTATCCTAGGGGTGTCAAATTCGATTTCATTAAGGGCCGCATCAGGGTTGTGTTTGACCTCAGGGAGCTGGGTGGGTGTGGCCAGAGTGGGTGTGGCCTGCTCATGTCACTCATGTTGGGGGTGCCTGTGACAGCCCAAGTGGTCTGCCAGCGAAAATGGGCTCCCGAACTCCATTTTCGGCTGCGACAGCCTCCTGCAACCTTCTGCCAGCGAAAACGGAGCTCAGCAGCCTGTTTTCACTGGCAGAGGCACTGTGGGCTGGACCCTCATTGTTTCCAGGGTGGCCCCGTGGGCCAGATCTAAGTACCCCGCAGGCCTTGAGTTTGACACCCCTGCCCTATCCTTTGTGAAGTATTTTTTTTTAAATTTGTACTTTTTTTCTTCATGTTTATTTGAAATGGGTTTTTATTGGAGGAAAAGAACTGCTTCAGGTTGAGACTCAGGTTTTCCAGTTTTGCTCTACATTCATTGTAGCAGTTAAGGGAGTTGTGGAATGTAATATGAATAAATGATTGTAAGATCTGCCTTTTCCATTGCAATTATGAAATTCAGGCAATCTGTGGTCTTCTTCCTGCATTTAGGAAGTCCTGTGTTAGAACCATTTTACAATAAAATACATATTTCACATTACTCTATAGCATGTTTTGAGTAATCTTTATGCATACATGGGCACAAAAGTCTTTTTCATAATGAAGTAATAATTTGCAGTCTAATAGCTTATTCTCCTCCATCCTGAAAAGATGATTGCTAACATGCAGTATTTATATCCTGGGCTTCAGTATCAATTGACTTTTAATTTAATGGGATTAAAAACATTATAAATCTAAAGCAAAGTGCTGCATTTAAATAAATGGAACATAGTCTCACCAAACTAGAAGAGTTTGGACTCGTATGTTTTTGTGCATGATTGAATGTGTGTGTGTATATAGCAGCTTATGTAATTATATATTAAAACATGTGGCATCATTTGTGTGTATGCATCTGTATCAAGAGAGATAGGATTAATGCTTGCAGATAATGTCAAGAACTGGGGAAAGTTGAAATCAAAATGGTTCTACAGATTAACCATTGTCAAGACTGGATGGTGCATAATCATATGATGTCTTTATAGAACTGCCTCTAAATGCAAAGCCTAACATTGTTTATCACTGGATGAGTGGTATGTGGTTTTCATTCACTATAATTTTTTGCAGGATACTGTTCCAAGTAAGGCTCCCTATCACTAGACAATGTCATTTTGCATTCATATGCATATACTTTCACAGATTTAAATGTCATTAAATAGTCTTGGATAAACTGCACAATCTTTAGTAGTGAGGTCTAGAATAATTTTCTGAAGTATTTTGCAAACACAAGTTGAATCAACCCTGTTGTGATTTCCAATTCCCAATAGTTTTACTGGCTTGCCACTGCAGAATCAATTCTGTAAGTTTACAAAAGAAAAAAGGTGGATTGCATATGACTGAACTGCAAAAACACTATACTTCTGTAACTTGTCAGAATCAGATTTTAGTTAATACACATTTTCAGTGATGTAATGGGAAATATTTGGCAGACAGAATGTAATGAACTGTGATTAATGTTTTAATAAGCAGTTTTGCTCTTATGTTGCAGAGCTGAAATGTTTTTCTGTTTAGATTGATAGTCCCGAAGCACATGCATGCATGGGATCTTTAAAAAATACTGAATTCTTTACTTTTTTTGAAGTATTTTTTTTATTCTCAGCAATATCAAAAACTCTGAAAATATGCCATCAAGAGAGTTGTTTTTTCCACTATCTAAAGTAATTGAAATAAAATACACAGAGAACAAAAAATATCTACAGTTTTTAAAAATACCTCAAATAATGTCAATGCTTCATTTAAAATCGTAGATTTAGAGTTGTTTTTGAATTGTGGTATATCTATTTTTCTCATAGGCAATGACTTTTTTTTTTATAAAGTATGATTTATTTTTAGCATATTTATCTTAATACTTTTCACATTTTCAGCATCTATAATAGAAAATACCAACATGCCTGCTCTCTCTCTCTCTCTCTCTCTCTCTCTCTCTCTCTCTCTCTCTCTCACACACACACACACACACAAAC
>JANHFL010003829.1:30749-41052 GCA_032468155.1 Oxyrhabdium leporinum | reverse complement strand
CTCTCTCTCTCTCTCTCTCTCTCTCTCTCTCTCTCTCTCTCTCACACACACACACACACACAAACACACACACACACTTCTTCATTTTGGTAGCAATGATTTGTGAGTTTGTATGTGTGACAGAGAGGGAGATGAATTGTATCTCAAATCTAGGGACGCCATCCTAAGTCCTGAATCATTCTGTATCTTTCTCATTTTTAAAGAAAACTTGGTAATATGTTTACCATTTTCTACTTTGGTTGGTAATGGCTAAGAATGATTGGTAATAGTCTACTTTGGTTGGTAACAGATTTGACCTCCATTTTGTTTTATAATCTGTGTGTTGTATGCTTCTTCTGTTTGATCAGTTGCTTTATTTTTATTACCTCCCGGTACTTCATGTTTTATTCAACATTATTTTATTTTATTTTATTTTTTGCTTCAGAGGCTTTTTTTAAAAAAAATAAAATGCAAAAAGTTAGGGTTATGAATGTATGTTTTTGTGGCTGGGAGAAAATGCTGAAGGCAGTCTTGTAATAAAAATAAATACTTATGAAAATGGTTTGGTTTCCAGTTTCATAACTATATGGAACATTTTTTCCTGCAAAATTCAGCATGTATATTCAGTTACAGACTTTCTGTTCCACTTTACATTATGAGTTGAGAATTTCACTTTCAGTCAGTCAATAAACTTTATTATGATCATTGACTAATTTAAATTAAAAAAAAGACAAAGTCTGAAAGGGCAAATAAAAATTGCAGTTAATCTAAATAATTATAAAGTTGATACAAAGTACTTCTCTTTTTAAAATAATAGAGAAAACATAACCACAGTCAGATAAATCAATATCTGTATTGATACATTTGGAGCTTTTGGTAGAAATCTTCTTTCTACTCCTTTCACCCTTTTTAAAATTAGCTTCCTGCCTGCCTGCCTGTATCGGTTGATTTTCTTGGCTATAGTGCTTTATTATTTTTTGTACTTCCTTGATTTTCCTTGTTTTTCAGTGATCTTTCTTGATCTTTGGTATTCTTGTTCTTCAGCTTTTTATCTTAAATGTGCACTAGCTTGCTAGCATATGTTCTAAGCATGCTGATCTTATTTTCTAACCAGATCTTCCATTTTGGTAATGTACTGTTTGGCCTTTTTTCATGTTTGTTATTTCACTGTTCTCCAACTGGTGCTCTCCAAATGTGTTGGACTATAACTCTAATTAGAAGTAGCTGGTAACAATGCGAATTATAGTTTATTAAATTTAGAAAACCCCATTTTGTGAACGACAGATGAAAGAGTTCAGTATGATTAATCAGAACTAAACTTTCTTTTCAATTTACAGTATGTATCATATTTAATTTCTTTAAGGTAATTGAGTAAGAGTTGGGCTTTTAACAATATAAAAAGAAAAAATATAAATAATAAAATAAATATGAGAAAAGCCAATGTGATAACAATTGATTAGAATTTACTTTAAAAATGTTTCCAATTTGTATTTTCCCAAGGGGCTTGGATTTGTAACAGTTTTCTAAAACAATGAGCAACTACTGATAAAATGCATGCTAAATCATAAATTACAAGATTATGTTTTGGAGCAGGACTCATTTGGTTTTCCATTTAAGAAATGCAGTGATTTTTAAAAACTAGTCTGTTTTTCCTTCCATAGCCACAAGACAGTTAATTTACCACATGGATAAAGAATTAGATCTGTCAAATTTGTGAGTCTTGAAAGGAGCCAGAATAAAGCCCAAGCACCCCTTCTTTTCAATATATTGTTTTAAAAGATACATTAGCTTTCTTCTGTTAACCTACTTTATTTCTGTGTAGTGGCTGAAAAATAACTATAGATGTATTAGCCATATCTAAATATTTTCCAGCCATACATTTACGTGGCGACCCTTAAGTTGACAGTTCCTATATGTCTCCCATATAAATCTTGCTTAATTGCAAAATATGACACCTTGTGCTAGAATTTCTCTGTTCCTTCCTCCTCAATTTTGTAACCTGACAGCTCATTTCTCACCTTTTCATCTTTTCATGTTCAAATATTGTGATCTTCATTTATGAATGTTAATACTACTTTATAATGCCATAGTAAGACCACACTTGGAATACTGCATCCAGCTTTGGTTGCCATAATGTAAAAAAGATATTGAGGCTCTAGAAAGAGTGCAGAGAAAGGTAACAAAGATGATTAGGGGATTAGAGGCTAAAACATATAAAAAATGGTTGCTGGAATTGGGTATGTCTAGTTTAATGAAAAGAAGGACTAGGGGTGACATGATAGCAGTGTCCCAGTATCTGAAGAGTTGTTACAGGGAGGAGGGGGTCAACTTATTATCTGAAGGACCAAAGGTAGGACAAGAAACAGTGGATGGAAAGTAATCAAGGAGAGAAGCAACCTAGAACTAAGGAGAAATTTCCTGGCAGAACGATTAGTGGAACAACTTGCCTCCATTCCACAATTAATTAGTGGAACAATTAATTAGTGGAACAACTTCTTGAAGCATTCAGAAGTTGGAATGCTTCAACACTTGAAGTTTTAAAGAAGAGATTGGACAACCATTTGTCGGAAATGGTATAGAGTCTCCTGCCTGAGCAGGGGGTTGGACTAGAAGGCCTCCAAGGTTCCTTCTAACTCTGTTATTCTGAATGCCTATCTACTGTAAAAGATGAGGTGCTAGACTGGTATCAGGAAGACCCACAAATGAATCCCCTCTTAGCTTTGAAAGCTCTCTGGGTGACTTGGGCTAGTCACTCATGTTCAACAGTAATCAGTATCAGTAACTGTTGGGAAGCCATGCCCAACCCATAAACTACAGCTGCTTCAGGGACCAGAATACATGGCAAATTGGGAGCAGGCCCTTTATGTTCCTAGCAGGCTATCTAGAGGAGCTTTAGAACTTGCCCAAGCAGCTGCTTCAGCACTTCACAAGGTAATGCTCTGAAGATTTGCTCCGATGTTTTCCTCTGGGTGTTACAGATTAGATGGCTACCTGGCTACCTGGCGGGTGGATGTGTGGGGTGTTTTGCTACTGCTATAAAGAACCCACATAATAGAGCACTCAGAGGAGAGAACTTTTGTACCTCAGGCGCTGATTGCTCAGTGATCATAACACAGTGGTACAGTGTACTCCTTCCATGTAGAAAGTTCCAAGTTCTTTCACCCTTGCTTTCTTCAATAGGATTGGGAAAACACCCTTGCCTGAAGATCTGGAAAGTTACCTACCAGTAATTGCATTAACATATCTTTCCAAACTGGGAACTCTCCAACTTTCAGAATTTCAAGCCAATATACCTTTGCTAAGATTTCTCTGTGTTAAAATTCACAGAGGATAGAGAGTCCTGGGTTATGTCATCCAGACCTAAATAAATCACTGCTTTGACTTAATATAGGACAGTTTCTTATGATGCTATGACATTTTCATACATTGCTTCAGCTGGAGAAAATGAGTTCAGTTTTCCAGCCCCATATTGTAGTTGGATGAAATATTGGATATTGTAGACTGGATGAAAGGATAATATGACTTTCTGAAAAAGAACAGTTATATTAACTATTAAGAAAACAGTCTTAAGCCTCACATCAAGCACTGTCTGCCCATAATAAAATAAGTCCTAAATTGCAGTGGAACATATTGTGAAATATAGCCTTTGGGAACAAAGTGTAGTCGGTCACTATTTTTCACTCTGGGCAGTGAAAAGCAAGGTTGGTTGTAAAGACATTATTAATTTTTAATCCAGGCAATTCTTATTCATTGTCCACTCTTATACTTATCCACTGCCCACACTTTTACTTTACCTATTCACTGTCTACACTTTTTCTCTTAAAACAAAAGCGGCAAGCAAAAAATCCCAAGAAACGATAATCCTCCC
This sequence comes from Oxyrhabdium leporinum, assembly GCA_032468155.1. NCBI lineage: Eukaryota > Metazoa > Chordata > Lepidosauria > Squamata > Cyclocoridae > Oxyrhabdium > Oxyrhabdium leporinum. The sequence continues at coordinate 37,205 of JANHFL010003829.1, read as the reverse complement.
ATTTACACAGGTTCTACCTTAAATCCCATTTCTTCTCTGTTTGCAAGTGGCCCTAAAGAGACAGATCCTCCTGCCACCTAGTGTTTAATGCAGAGCTTCTATGTCTTCTGAAAGCTTACAGCTAGCAATCTAGAAAGACATGTTGTGTACTTCAAAATATTTAAGCCTTTAGCCTAAATTGATATCATTAAAAAAAATCATCATTAAAAAAAATCTGCTGGGCTACAGCAATTGAATGAGATAGGAATTTAAAGAGTTGTAGAATAGAATATTGGGAAGACACCACTACTAAATAGGTTTTTAAACTTTACAAAGACAGCTGTTCTACATTTGGGTGCCTCCTACAACATAAAGTGATTCTAGCAGGTCAGAGCATGTTATGTTCCTCAAAAATTTGTGTATAGCAACCAGAAGCTTCCAGAATGTACTGCTAGGTTATAAAATTTAATATAACAGCAGCAACAATGAAATATAAAGTAATTGAGTAATAATACTATTACTCTCTGATAAGATGGATAGCCAATAAATTTTACAAACAAACTGTATTTATTATAGATTCATTATGAATGTAAATGCAATAATTCTTGCATTGACTTCTTCCTCTTTTTGTTGGAGTACAGCTCTCACCAAGTGTAGCTCTTTCAGCCAAGTTAACTTGTGCATCCCTTCTCTGCAAAGATATCCCTTGCATGTCTCTTTTTCCTAAGGATACATGTGCCTTTCCTTGTGAAATCTCATAGTCATGCATTACTGAAAAATCCTTTTATGCCAAATTGTCTTGTCGCAGTTTCAGTTCCTTGATCTTCTAGGACAAAAGTCTTCAATCATAAGGAATGTATTATTTTCCTTTAGTTAGGTCAGAAATGGGCATATGACATTTATCAGAATCATGAGAAGTTTAGTCCATTTTCTCTGTTTCCTAAATCTACCATGTTTAAAGAGCTGGAAGAGATGATCAGCATTCTCAGATCTATTGCCAACAATATCACTTGAAAGTTACGAAAGTTTGAATTTTTGCCCTTATTAAAATGATCATTAGGTACAGTATTGTACCCTTGGATGCATACTCATGGAACCTGTTTTATATTAGGGAACACATTATTCTTTTGCAGACTGGCAAAGCTCATTATCTAGCTTAACTCGTTCATTGACAGAGAATTTTATTTATTTACTTATATATGACATTTAAATAGCCACACAGTTGTTAAAACATTTAAAACAAATAACAGTAAAAAATACAAAAGCACCACACAAAACTGGCAAAGAAAACAAATCCATGGTGGAATAAAAGAAGAAAAAAGACATCTCAAAATACCAATATGGTGGGAGCTGTTTGAATTTTTGGGGTAACCTCATTCCAAGATGGTAGGTACTGCTACAGAGAAGGCATGCTTTAGGGTCCCCACAGCTGGCATTGTTTAATCTATGGAAGCCAGACTGTGCCAGCCCTGCCAGATTGAACCAGCCAGGTAGATAGTGAAATTCGAGTGAATTCTGCTAGTCCCAATTTAAATTGGAATACTTTGGAAATAATGCGCACAGAATCCCTTCTTTTTCTGTTGAACCAAGTAGACCTCCATGAACAGAGAAAAATGTTATTTTTTTAAAAAAAAATTGAATGGGTCTGCAGTATCCTAACAACATTATTTATTTTCATACCAGATAGTAAGTGAAACCTAGGAAAGTTAAAGCTTTAAAATAAAAGCAACTAATCAATTTAAAAAAGCCCTCAAAAAAGTATTTGACTTTTTGTGTCGACACCCTGATTCAGAAGGATCTTGAAAGCAGACCGGCTGTTTGAAGCACCCTGCCTCCCCAGATTAGATTTACCCCAACCCTGCTGGCCTTCTCAAAGCTTTAAAACCTGGATATGCTTCTAGGCATGGAGGTCCAGAAGTTAGCTGGAGTCTGTGGGCTGTTCTTAGTTTATTAGATTTGGGGGGAACTATTTGTTTGAATCTTTTTATCTATTGCTTTGGGGAATAGGGGGAAAATATATATTTTGTATGGTCTTTTAATCTATTGTTATCTACCAGTGTCGCAAATGAGGTGGGCAGCTATATAAATTTAAATACATAAATGTACAAACATAAATTCACTCTATTTCCGAGGAACTTAAAGTAAGGCATTGTTGTTGAAGGTACTGTATGTAATGATGCTTCATACTTGTGTTACAAGAACAGAGAATTAAATTGCATTCAGAATATTTCTCTGGGCTCTTGTTTGGGTTTTTTTTTTACACGTATTATTGAAATTTCATGTCCAAAAAGTTTTTGCCCGCCTCAGATACAATCAATTGATGTTATATCCTCTTTGTTATTATGTCTTGGGTACATAAATTTGTAGAAACGACTGTCAGCATTGATTGATGACCGTAAGCCTAACCTATTTCGTGGGCAAAAAGCACACGACAGCTGAAATAAGCGACTGTAATTGATTGGTGTGTGAAAGTCACTGGTGGGTAAAAATGGAACAAGAGCCTTTCTTCTACTTTTGTAATATCATTTCCTTATCTTTTCTTTCTCAAGTGAAACATTGCAAATAAAGATCCACAGGTTTCCATCTTAATGGCACTTGCCATTTCAGGAAATTGTATTTGCTGCTCAGTGTTATATTTACAGCATTGATCCGAATTCAATATTTCTCAGTAAAGATTTTCTTATTTTTATTGTAAGAAACTAAGCCTTGTCTCTGCTTTTCTCCTCTGTTTTTAAACTGCATTTTCTTGCAATTCATCATAGTGTAATGAAGGGGATAATAAAATGGAATGAGTTATGTACATTTTTTGGGGGTAACAAATAGCAAAAACAGAACACTGTTTGGCCCAATAGAAGCTAGTGCATTGATAACAGGGAACACTGAGTAGTTATATTTTCTTTCCACTACCCACTACAGATCCCCTTTTAACAGATTTTACTTCTTGACTATTTAGTTTGGAGTGTTGCAAGCTACTCTGAGATCTGGCTCATATATTTAAATAGACCTGTAAAATAATATCACCCATGTTAAATTCATAAATGAGTAATTAGTCTTTGGTATGCAGCATATACAGTTGGGGGAAGATTAAAGAACAGATAATCTAGACAACTGTCATATGTACTATGCTTAGGTAGTGCCAAACTCAGATTTGTAGGGAAATTTTATATCAAGTGTCCACTTAACAAGTAGTAGGAATCAAGTAGCTGGTCAGATTGAAACATGCAAATGTGCCGTTTGATATTATTGAGAAAGATCATGTCCGGAGATCCATATACCATCCTGAAATTTCTTTGATCAGTTCCCAGCTTCTTGATTAATTTAACTCTTATCTTCATAATATAAGATAAACATTTGGCATCAACAATATGTCTGCTGACAGACATTCCTTGGTTTCCAGTTAATTTCTTTCTAATTTAATAAAGTACAGGTAGTTCTTGATCGACGACTGCTTGCTTAGTAACCGTTCAAAGTTACGACAGGCCCCTGGAAAGCTGCTTATGACCTAGTCTCAGATTATGGCTGCTCAGTATCCCTGTGGTTACAGGCACAAAATTTGGGTGAATTAATTCTTATGACCAGCTCAGGGTCACTGCAGCATTTCCCCTACTTAAATTTCCCCCATTTTGCCCCATTGGGTCCCTGCAGATCTTGAGCCTGTTTTCCCAGCCAACTAGATCCCACACCCTCCTCTTCATCCTCCACTTCTGTCACAAACACTCATTTACCATCTGTAGATCTCCTGAGCTCTGGAGCTTCTGTTGGAGAAGAGAGCAGACTGTTCTGCTCCTCAGCATCATTTTCAGAGCAGATGCAATGTGTGGCCACTCTGAAAATGTTGCCCACTTCTGGGACAGCACCATGTGGCTTATAGGGATGCCAAGGATGGAGCTGCCTGCTTTCCTTCCACTATGTGAGCTCTGGACTTCTACAGAAAGTGAGTGATCAGTGATGTGTGGGGAGGAGGATGTGGGACCTGGTGGGATGGGAAGCAGGCCCAAAGCCTGTGGGTATCCCAAAGGGTGGAAAGTGGAGCACAGGGTGCCTTTGGATACCTAGGGCAGGCAGGCCCGGGCCTGTACTAGGCCTCTCAGGGCCACTCCCATTTTATAGGCACACAGTTCTTTGCTTAATGACCTGCATGGTGGCTTAAATTACATCATGGAGAGCAGGGATGGGGATCATTAAGCAAGGTAATCAAGTGGATGCCTAGCTTAATGACCCTCGTGACTTACAACCTTAGTGGGCAGGCTCCATTATGTTTGTAACTCAAGGAGTTACCCATAGTATGAAATTCTAAAGCATCTTGCATTGCTGAGTAATTAGAACTGGGCCATTTCTTTCAAGTGGGATGGTTCATAAACGTAAAGTGGATATGCAGTTAACACTGTTGCATTCTGCCTTTAGGGCAAATAAGGCATTGCATTATGGACTATAGTTCTTAAGTACAGGTAGTCCTCGACTTCCAACAGTTCACTTAATGACTGTTCAAAGTTACAACGGCACTGAAAAAGTGACTTATCACCATTTTTCACATTTACGACCATTGCAACATCCCCATGGTCACATGATTTACATTTGGATGCTTGAGAACTGACTCACATTTATGATGGTCCTGGAGTCATGTGATCCCTTTTGCGACCTCCTAACAAGCAAAATCAATGGGGAAGCCAGATTCACTGAACAACCGTGTCACTAACTTAATAACTGCAGTGATTCCCTTAACAAATGTGGCAAGAAAAGTCAAATTTAACAAATGTCTCACTTAGCAATGTAAATTTTGGGCTCAATTGTGGTCGTAAGTTGAGGACTACCTCCATTGCCTTTTTTCTGGATCCTGCAACTTATTATCCTTAATAGTTGTTGTTGTTCTGTTGTTGCTGATAAGGAGATTAAGCTGCAAGTGTTTCAAAATGACTCTATGAAGTATATAAAAATTGAAAGACGGTGGGCTGATTTGACTTAAGACTCCATATTCTGTTTCTAACATTACATGAACATTACATAAATCAATAAATCCATTTCAGTGTCATATTTATCTTTCAAATCAATAAAAACAAGAACAAATCCAGTCAGTCAATTCAACAGGATTCAAGCTAAAATTCCCTGCAATTCCCTTTTCCATTCTGTTCTTAGTAACGTTAGTAAGATTGCTTGCAAAATGTTGAATGCAAATGTCTTGTGTCTGTGACTGCGGATATTCTCGAGTGTTCCATTAAACAGACAATGGATTGTAGGGTAGCAGAAGAACTACTGGTGTGATGAGAAATCCAGGCCTTCAGTTTCCAGTTGTATAAGGGCAAACAGCCAAGAGGGGGTTAATGGAAATTAAGAAGTGTCCCTCACGTTTAATTACATTCTCTCTCTCTTTCTCTCTTCCCTCAGTTAAAGTGCATGCAAAGCCTGATTTAGTCATGGCCTAAATGTAGCCACAGCTCTGTGGTTGTCAAGTATAATGTATCCCCCCATGCAGCGCAAGTGTGTTGTATGGATCCTGGCTCAGGGCTGAGTGCAGTGTCCTTGCCAGCCAGAGCTGTTGCTCAAGGATACGAAAATGCTTACACGCAGTTATTTCTGTGGAGGGATGATTGATTTGCTCTATCTGGAGGATTTCGGACCTGGAAACCTGAGCACAGCAGAAAATGCGCTGGCTGTTTTGGCAAAGCTGAGTGTTGAGAGGACAGACAGCTGGCTGATGACCTCAAGAGAATGACAAATATGGGGCCAGGTGCCTCAGTCATTACAGAATGCTTCATGCTAAGCCATGCCTTGCCTTGAAACGCAAAGGGCGGAAGCAATTTGGAGTTAAAGAAAACCTCAGCGAGTCAGATCTTGGTTTCTGGAAACAGCAGTAACTTTTGATTCTAATCTCAATACGAAGAGAAATGAATTCCTTTTTGCACTTTGGGAAGAGGATAATGCTTTTGCTGTTGTGATGCAAACCTAGTTAAAGGAGTCTTGTTGTTTAGACAAGCAATGGCATGTGGAATGTGGAGGGATGAGATCACTGGAGTAATCTAATATGCCAGTGACTCTTAAAAAAAATAAAAACAAAAATAAATGGCATTTTTACCCAGCATAACCTAGCTCTTTCTCAAGACGATGTATGTACACCTGTTGAAAACTCTGGATGCTTGGAAGGAAATGAAACAATATAAAGTTAACACAACCTGTGCAGTAAAATCCAAATATATTAATTGTACAATAAGCAGATTTATTACTAAGTGACATTCAAATTCTGTCGTTAAATTAACTCATGCAAACCAGTAATTTTATGCAAATGATCATTGCATCGCGAATTATTTGCAAATGTGTCCTACTAAAACCAGTATAGTTATGAAGTAAATAATATAAACATAATAGATGACCGCATCGAGTCCACTCCCCCCCGACGTCCCGTGCGGTCACACAGAGAGGGCCTGCTGGGGGTACCATTGGCGGCGAAATGCCGACTGGTGACCCCCAGAAGTAGAGCCTTCT
>JANHFL010003829.1:0-15717 GCA_032468155.1 Oxyrhabdium leporinum | reverse complement strand
GTCCCTTCTTGCATGCTCAAATGCAAAAGGGGAAACATTTCTCCTTTTGTTTTGTTTTTAGTTTGTTTTGATAGCCCTCTGCCAGCAAAATGGAGTTGTTTCGAGGCCAGCCCCATGGGCCAGATCTAAGCACCCAACAGGCTGGATCTGGCCTGCGGGCCTTGAGTTTGACACCCCTGTTCTAGAGGAACAATCGTGTTTATATTGAATGAACAAATAAATATGTTGTCACGTCTATATAAAAGTCATGCTAATTAAAAGACATAGGACACACAACCACATAGCTCTATATGAGCCTTAAGCATTTATGGTGTAAGAATGGATAGATCGTTAGAACTACATAGCTACAAGTAAGGCTATAACACTGGCATTTTATATCAATGTGAGATCTAGTTTTCATCCGTTGAAAAAAACAATTTAAAACTCTAAAGCACCAATGATTTTCCCGCTCAGTTTCAAAATGGCTTTTTAAAATTTTGCCTTACTTAAAAGAAAAAATACAAATAAAATAAATCTGTCACTATCTGAAGTCATGCTACTGAAAATTAAGAATTACTTTGGTTTACTGCTTCTTCAGTAATATATATTTTAAACAAATTATTATTTTTAAAGAGAACATACATTTATGTATGTTATCCTCCACGAGCAGTAACAATATATACTTACGCTAATTTTGTATCAACCGTCCCTATCAGGGAGTTGGAAATATCAATAGTATAGCCTGAAGGCAAAAGCTGAGATAAATGAGAGTAATATATAAAACTATACAGTACAGACACCTTTTCAGGAATCCTAAATACAAGATCAGCCTTGTATACACGAGTCCTAAATCTTATTGAAGCAATCCACTTTACAGATAGTTCTTGGGTTACAATAGCAATCGGGATTGTAATTCTTGTCACAGTGAGGTGGTTATCAAATGCAACTATCACCACCTTGCTTATCAACAATAATCCAGGCAGTCATAGTTATTGTTATAACTGAGATATAAGAGAAGGACTGACAGAAATTGGGGGCAGAGATAAAAGAGGGATCAGCCAAGAATCCCTACATAACCATAAGCAAATTAAGTCCAATCTTCCTTGAATTCTGTTGACCCTTATCTAACTCCAAGCAGGTACTGTTGGTTGAGAATATTTCTGTGCATAGGCATGAGTAGCAATAAATCAGTGTAACTGGCCCTTCACATGTGGACTTGATCTTTTGCATCAGAGACTGTGTGGGTCATTAATAGGCCCTCCCATGACAGAGTCCAAGGCAAAAAGGTCAGTGGGCAAGGCTCTGGGGCAGATAGGTACTACAGATGGACCAGCAGGGGCTAAAGGTAGGTATTGTTGAAGATGAGTAGGCTGGCGGGCCATTTACAAGTGCAGATGGGCGAAGAGGGGCTATGAGACTCCAGAGTTCTTGTACACCATAGCAGGGCTCCTTGGAAGAAAAAAGTAGCAACAGAGACTTACAAGAACTTTCTCTGCCTGCTTCTGCATTGACTTTGCCTGTGGGAAGCTGGAAGGGATTGTTGCAAATGGTAATCATATAACTGCAAGGAAGTTGCAATACTCATAACTTCAGACCATTCATAGGTTGTTCCCCTCACCCCCATTCATAACCATTGTAACTTTAAATGGTCTCTGAATAGTGATTATAACTTGAGGACTACCTGTATTCAAACCAAGTGAATAAATACTAAATAAAACAATTTGATTTTGAAGAAGGAAAAAAATCATAGTTCCTAAACTATATCTAAAACAAATGTTTCTGCAAGAATTCATTTACTCTATACCTGTGTGTGCGCGTGCACATTACATAAATTCAGCCACTGGTAAATTCCTTTTACTAGAACCTTTTAATCAGAGCTGCAATTTTATTCAGCCTAGACAAGGATATCTGAAACACAGATTGCAAACTATAGAATTGAGAGGCAGACAAGAAATCATAGTCTAATATTCAATAATGTCAGTTTTTTGCTCTGCTTGCATCTCATGTTAAGAACATTCTTTTTGCCAGAATAAAATACAACTGAAAGTCTCGGTACCTTTGTTATCATGTTGGCACCATCTCCAGCTAGTAGCTCCATTTCAAAGTTTCGATACATGCTGTCTATAATATTGATTTTATTTACAGCACAGGTTATTCCTTGATTTTTGTCAACGACAACTTGTCCTGAAAGAAAGTCAAATATGCAAAAAATAAAAATAAAAAGCCCGACCATTTAATAACTAAGATAAAAGTGGTAAGCAAGGTATAGAAAACCTCTTCCATGAAATGAGTGCTTCATTTCTTAAGGAAGAAAGGTAACTTTATCTACAGTTCTTCTCCAGAAGGTGAAGGATTGTATTATCCTTGCAAAGGAATGTGGCCTGACCATCTCTTTGTCTCTAAGGGAAGCTCATTAAAACTACTTCCTATGGAACTGCCATAATGCTTGCTTCTGAAACCTTTTAACATTATATTCTTCCCTATACAGAAAAAACTTACGATTTAACATCTATTTTTCCTCATTTTGGGAAGTTTGTTGCATGGTTAAGGAGCAAAACGGTTCCTTAAGCCTGACAAGACACAGTGGCACCCTCAATCCAATTAGATTATCCTTTGGTGTAATATTCCGTTCTTTTAAAGAGATATTAGAGAGGAAGACACAATCGTAAAAAGGCAGCAAAAATGGAAAAAGAGAAATGGCTAGAGGGGAACCTTGGTCTCTGATTTTTTATAAAACAAAACTTGTATACCCTCTTAAATATTTGAATGAATTATTCAAAAATTTGAATTCAAGAATTTCTATTATCCAAGTGCATTTTTACTCAACAGAAAACTTTATTAAGGGGAAGGGGGAGGGACTTTTCCCCTACAGGATCTACTCTTTTGTCCTTTCAGTCTATACATAGAAAGAACTGCCAAAGTATTCTTGACTCAGTATAGGAAACATCAACCAACGACAGTGAGACTGGAATGATCAAAGGGAAAACAGAGAGACATTGAACAGAGACCTGTGATTATTGCCAGTATACAGCCACTGAGACTGCTGAAAGGAGGAAGCTGGCATTTTGCCAACTGACAATTTTGGATATTAACAAGAATTAGGATGTTAAAACATCAGAGCAGAACTCCCATGTAAAAGTCTTTGAAATCCTGGCTTTTCCCCAGAGGTTGGTTTAGAGTAAGTAGTGAGCTGTTGGTTTTTTTTTGGGGGGGGGGGGGAGGAGGGGGATTTTACATGTTAATTTTAATGTCTTTTCCTCTGGAAGTATATAATTCTTTATCTTTTATCTTGGCTCCTGCTGTTTGTAATGTTGCATGCCACCCAGAATCTTTATGGTTCACAACACACTACCTCTTTTTTTTTTTTACATTACGCAGATATATTACCTCTTTTATTTTATACTGTGCAGAGACCATCTCTCAGGTTATCCGCACCTTCTGAAAGGATGGGGTGGGGATAAAACCTTATGCTTCGCATTCTGTGGATGCTGCTGGAATCATTGTCTTGAGCTTATTGTGTCATGAAATCACTACACTATGTGACTTCCATACCTCTGCCATTCCATACAACATTACCACTCCCTCACCCCTTCACCGGCTGCCAAGAAATAGGGGACTGAACCACATGAGCGTGCTGAAATACAGTTGCTTTCAGCGCTTTTAAATTGACAAAACTGATAGAAATGTTTTTCCCAAATCAATCGTGCCTAAGATTGCAGAAAGAAAGAGATGCATTGTTGCTTTCAACCAGCCAAAAGTCAAGCAAAAGATGCAGTTCTATGACTTCATATTTAAACTCACGGAAATTGAATATTCCATTTATTCTTCCAGGTTCTGTTGCATTCTACGGCTTCCCTGAATACACAACTCTAGGAAGATAACAGCTCAGCAGTTGCGCTCATACTCTTCAAGCAGAAGGTCACAAATTTCGATTTCCCCAGCATCTTTATTTAAAAGGATTGGTTAGCAGCTGACGGGAAAAGACCTCTGCCTCCAATTTTAGAAAGCTGCTGCCAAGGCTAGATTGACAGTCTGAGCTGATATAAAGCACCTTCCTCTTTTGTAATTTAAAAAACGTATAAATCATTGAAACTGACCTTGCTTTAAATTAAATCCTGTATCACATATTGTGCTAATTTATGCACTAGGTTACACATCAGTATCCTTTACAAAAGATTGATTGCTGCTGAACTATATAAAACAACTTCCCTTATTTTAGGCACTGAAAAGCTCAAATGATTTTTCACATCTAGTTTTAAAATATTAGCTCGATTATCTCTTTAGAAACCATTAAAAAGCATTTCTACAGTTTTTTGATTACACAGTAATTCCTGACCATAACCTACCAATTAAATGTTTATAAGGCAGCTGATGGCTTCTCAGATTCATGTGAGCAATATGGCCAATTCTGCTGAAGGCTGTGGTGATCTCTTGGCCTTCAGGAAGCACTGCTTTCAGAATTTCTTCTGTCTTGAAATTATCATAAGTAAGTTTCATGTTATACTTGACTGTTTCAGGGTTAATACCAAAGCTTTTTAAGATCTGTTCCTCAGATTCACCCAGAGAACCGTCAGCGGATATTTTATGTGGGTCTAACAAAATGTACTTTCTGTTTTCATCGTCAGGGTCTTCAACGACTCTCTTGAGACCTGGTCGTTGGAGTAGTACTCCTTTAAGAGACTTCAGCAGATTGCTTGTTATGTCTTTGTTAACTAAAAGAGCTGGGATGATAATATCATTTTTGAAAGCAGTTTTGTCAAGGGTGGTCATTCCACGTACTCTGGGATGTGGCAAGAACCCATCAAGGTCAGGTTTCTTATCAGCCATCTCCTGCAGGGTGAAGAAACTTTGTCTCTGAATTTTTGGAAGATGTTCAGTCAATCGATTAAAAGACTGGTTCCAAAGCATCCACAGTGTTGGAAATAATGTTTCTGATCCAAAATACTTCACTTTCAGGAGGCAAGGGAATAAGCTTTTTAATTGCCTTAAAAATCTAAAAGAAAAAGTGTTCATTTTTAGATATTACTCAGAGAAAAAGTACAAGTTTGCATATCTGTACGGCACTCATAAACTATTTGTATAAGAAAGTCTAAACCAACCTTTGGGTTATGTAAGATTTGATATAATAACAAACTTCACAGAAGATTGATCTACAAATCCTGCTTACTCATTTTAGGGGTCTTTAGTGTTCTCTCAGCTTGGTAGTTTTCTTGCAGACATCATCAGCACTAATGATGCTACCTAGTTTGATAATGAATGAAACATTTGCAAGAAAACCACCAACCTCAGAGAGCACCAAGGACCCCACAGTTCTACCTGAGCTAAAAATATTCTCTTCTATTCTCTTGAAAGTTCCCTGATAGCCATAGCTTCCTTTTTTTAATCCAAAGTGGCAAATCATGTTTACGATGTTCAGAACAAGCCACACTTCTAAACCAAATCTGAAGGATGGTTTAAAATCTTGGGTTGTTCTAGACCTTATAGTCATAATTTTGGTAATTTTGGAAGTTACAATGAAAAAAATGACTTATGATTGTTTTTCACACTTATGACCATTGCAGCTTCCCCATGATCATGTGATCAAAATTCAGATGCTTGGGAACTGGTTCATATTTATGACAGTTGTAATGTCCCAAGGTCATGTGATCACCTTTTGCAACCTTCTGACAAGCAAAGTCAATGGGAAGCCGGATTCACTTAATAATCATGTTGCTAACTTAACAACTGCAGTGATTCACTTAACAACTGTGGCAAGAAAGGTTGTAAAATGGGGCAACTGTCTTGCCTAGCAATGGAAATTTTGGTCTCAATTGTGGTCGTAAGTCAAGGACTACCTGTACTATGTCAGTTCTTCGCAGTCCAGACTGTTTATATCTTGGTACATTTTTAAATTATTCCTCTTAAATCATTTTGGCATCACATTTATACATTACTTTTTGTGAATGTGTCTATGCAAGCTCTTGAGTCAGTCTTAACTCCTGGTGATTCCCTGGGCAAATCTATGCAGTTTTCTTACCAACATTTTCACAAGTGATTGCCATAATTAAACTTTGAGATTCCCTACCATGAGATGTGGTGCCAGCTACCCCTTTGGCTGGCTTAAAAAAAAAAAGGTTGAACCAATTTATGGACATCATGGAATCAAATATGATGCATTTTGGCATTTTACCACATTGAAATTTGTTTTTCATTTATTGTATTGTTGCTAGCCACCGTCTTTTTTAAAATGTTATTTATTTTTATTTATTTATCACATTTTTACGCCACCGGTCTCTTCTATAGGGTGGCTCTCGGTGGCTTAATGAAATACCAAGAGGCATACGAACATAACAATGTTATTAGGACAGTATTGTTATTTATCTACAGTCGAAGGTTGTGTAGTTTTCTATGATTGGAGATTTTCAGAAGATAAACGGTTACTTGCTGAGAGTGCTTTTGCAAAGAGCCTTCTACAATCTGGTCCCCCCTCTATGCATTATAAGCCAGGCAGAAGAAAGGTCTTCTAACCACCGACTTCTCCCATCGGGCAGGGTTTCGTTTCGATGCTCTCTCCAAATCTTATCCCTTTGGACTGTCTCTTGCAGCACGTGCGACGTGCATCTGCCTTACTTTCGGAGAAAAGCGACACTCCAAAGAGAGAAAGGGACGGTCTGCAGAGGGGGGCTCGACGTGGGTTCCTCGTATTCAAGACCCCCCAACTCCCCCCTCTCGTGCCCCCTACTGAAACGAGGGCAGAGAAAGAGGCCCTTCCCGCGTCTCCCGGCCTCACCTCATGCCGGCCTGGCGTCGCGTTCCCTTCGCTCCTTCCCCCAGAGCAGCCCGGCCTTCCCGGCCTCATCATCACCCGTCGCCGCGGCGAAGGGCGGAAGGGGGCGGTGCGGCCCGGCTTTACCGCCCTCAGACTGGCTCTGGGTAGGGCCGAGTGCCTCCTCCTCCTCCTCCTCCACCACCACCTCGGCCGGCCCATCGTAAGGACCGGCTGACTGAGAAGCGGCGGTGGCTGAGGTTACCGCAGCCTTTGCTCGCCCAGCGCACCATGGAGCAACCGCGAATCTGCACAGTCAATTCCGAGCCGGGATGGTATTTGTCGGCTCAGGACCTGGAAGAGGGAGCCCCGCTCCTCTCGCCCCGGGACACGGTGCGTGTCGTGCTTGGGGGCTCTCGGGGTGCGGGGACGCGGCTTTCTCAGGCAGCCTTGCGGGCTTTCCCTTTCTCCCTCTCTCGCTGTCTGACCGGCAGCAATCGCAGTTTAACCCACTTTCTGAATTAACTCATTTTCTGGGTTCGCTTAGTACACCGAGCCGCGGGCTATCCCAGGGTTTGCAACCATTGCAACTGTTTTAAATGCGGACCCCAACTCCAAAAATCCTAGCGGGGGAATTTTGGGAGGTCCCCACATCTTAAGGCAAACCAGATCGGCTGAACAATGTTGAACCGCTAGAAACACGGGTTAAGGCTTACCAAGCTTAATATCTAGAAATGTACAGACACAGCTAAGCATGAACACGAAGGTGAAAAACATCTAGGGTGAATTAGGGTGAAGAAGTCACATGGTATGATTGCCATTACTATGTAATCTTGTTAGTAGGTGAAATCACACTGCCTCATTGCCCCTAAGTCTTCACAATAGCGTCCCTTTCAAATTAGTTGGACTACAGTTCTAGTGCCTCCCCAATTGAAAACGTTTAACCTAGGCAAATGAGAGCCACTTGGTGTAATGGATAAGGCACCAGGTTAGAAACGGGGAGATTGAGTTCCAGTCCTGTTTAGGCATGAAGACAGCTGGAGTACGTTGGGTTAGTTCGCTCTCCTTTGGCCCTAGAAAGAAGGCTGGCAGTGGCAAATCACTTCTGAAAACATTTATGGATATTTCCAAAAAGGTGCCAGAGGTCAAGACCGATTTAAAGACACTTTAAAAAAATTGAGGCACTGGAAAACATACAGTCTTATAGCGGGAAAAATAGCATCCATTGTTGCAACCAAACTTATATTTCACAGCATCTTAAAGCCTCACTGGAAATGCCCTATTACCACAGAGGCAAATAATGCAACCGAGATCCTCCCCACTTTATAATTTTCCAACCTATCCAAATGGGGTATTCCACATGGTTATGTCTCCTAGAACTTTCCAACCCTATGTAATCTATAGAATAGGTAGATAATTATTGTACACCCATGGTGATAGTAGACATATCTTTTGCAACAAAGATTTGCTCCATGAATATCCCAAATGCATCTTCATAAAGCCACATAGCAGAAATGCATCCATATATGCATATTATAATACATGCATGTAGTATATATGCTATCCTACAATTGTTTTTCATAGACTTTTTGGAATTATTTCATTCAAAACCTATCTATTTTGAATCTTTAGGGTATGTTTAATATAAATGCATATTTTAAATCAGCTCCCATTCGAGCAAAATATTTGTATGTCAAACACATGATTTAAGATTACTGAGACTCTGTACCCATTAATTAATTGGTTTCTTTCATACTTGGTTTGGCCTTGAAAAACTATTTAACCTCGATTAAGAGATCTGAATGTAACAATGTATTTGGTTCTAACATTTACAGGCATCACTGAATCATGTATCAACTGGCACCTCCTTTGGCTTTTCTGTATTTAATTTAATGAATGCTATCATGGGAAGTGGGATTCTTGGTTTGGCATATGTCATGTCCAAGACAGGAATCATTGGATTCAGGTATACTTTTATTATCAGTTCTATTTTTGAGTAGTAGTTTAAAAACTTTATTGTGGTCTATATTTATACTTACTTTAAAAATTGGGATTTTTAAAAACTGAAGTAAAACTGATTATTTTAAGAATAAAAATAAGTAAAACTGAACAAGCAGGTTGAGAAAACATTAAATTCCAGATCCCTCCTCTAGTCTCTAGTGGTATACTATTGGACATTACTAATTATGACTTCAAGTACAAAAATCAGGCATTTAATTTTAATAAATAAATGTCATTTTTGATGTCTGTACAAAATCAAAAGAAAATAGTGTGGAGAAAGGTACATCGTGATGCTTTGCATGAAGTTCAGTCCTCAGCATCTCCAGCCAACGATGGGAAAGAGTTGTCTAACTCCAAAGAGCTTATCATTGCAGATAATACTGAGCAAGATATTCTGACACAGATACAGTTGTTTTCTATTTATCTGTGTATAATAGAACAGAAAATAATTAAATCAATGCAGTGAAATCTCTTGTTGTCTGAATTGGTGTAGGGATTTATTTTATCAGAAGTCCTATATTCTGCAATTGTAGTACAGAAATCAGCATTTTATTCATATTGTTCAAATATAGTTTATTGAATAAAGCAATTCAGCTTTGAAAATATATCAAGTAATCATAACTTTTCCCGTACAATAATGGCAAATCAATCAAATTATATTTTAGTATAATGAATAAATCCAGTCCAGTCTGATTTGGCAGTGCTAGCCTGAGTACTCTTCTATGTGACTGAAGGTGGTTGTCACCATTTTAATTAGAAATGCCAAACATTGTATCTTCTTAATGTAGAAAATCCTTTCTTCCTATTCTATTCACTAAAATATTCAAAGTCAAAGTTCTGTAATTACCTATGTAAAAATCAGGTTTGGGCATATCAGTTTTCAGTTAAAATATTTACATGCACAAATATTTGTTTTGATGGGTGCAGATTGGAAACACTTTTTTGGGGGGCTTGGGAATTATGATTCACTTTGCCGTTCAAGGTTTATACAGCTAGAGCCAGATACTGTAATGATTAGAGAGCAAACATATAGATGATATTTATTGTTCCTCTGCTCATTGGTATCTGCTCATCACAAAGATAAAATACAATCATTTAAGATACTTGAAATGTTACTAAAATGTCTGTTGTAACAAAAGGTTTGTTATTTTTGCTAGATTTGATGAGTCATGAAAGTCGCTAAATTCAGTATTAGAAAAAGCAGAACGTGGAAAAAAGGAATTAGCAGTCAGATGCATCATAGTCTATCTTTTCAGATACAAAACGAGGAAATATGTCTTATGATTTTTTTTGTTCTTGGTTGTTTGGGGGAAAATGTAGTTTTTCAACTCTCCATTTTAGTGGGAAACAATGATTGATGACATTGACCATTCATTATTTCTCTTTTTGTCCTAGTATGCTGATGTTAATTGTTGCTACCCTTGCATCTTATTCTATATTTCTGTTGCTTACTATGTGCATTTACACTGGTAAGTAAAAATGCTATACAGTTTTAAGGAGCTATGTATAAAACTTCGTAAGTCTTTAGTAGGGCAAAATAGAAATATATTCAGATTTTACAAACTACATTTCACTAGTCACATCCTTAGAATAGTCGGTGCAATACAGGCAAATAATTTATAACCTTATAACATTACTATGAGGGTCAGCAGCCTTTTTAGATGGTGACACTGTTGCAAAAACCTGGCTACCCATATATGTATATTCATATGTGCATACATATACATACATACACACACACACACAAGGCAAATTACATCATCGTTGTTGCCAAGAAAACTCTATGAAACTTAGTAGTTGATGATGATGATGTTATCCACATAGTTTGTCTGAATTGTTGTTTACCAGGACTATAAATTATTAATGCTGATTATATATCTGATGAAAGTAACTTTTATCTTTGTGATTTATAAATCAAGATACACATTTTGTCTTAAGTCTATTTTTGGAATATTTCAAGAACAAGTTCTGAATTTTGTTTATTGACATACAAGTGGAGATAGTGTTGAAAAAAATTGAAATATGAAAAAAAAGACATAGAGAGGCATGTCTTTTGTGGAAGTGTGAATGTGAAGTTAGTAGAATAAAGTCCAGAAACCCCCTCCCCCCCTTTTTTTTAAAGTATCTCTTTCCTTTTATCTGAGCCACTTGACAATTCCGTTCCAAAATTGTCTTCGTATTTATTTAATTGATTATTCGTTGGTTTTTTGCTAATAATACCAAATGATAGCTTCCCTCCCCCCATTAAATTGCATTCATTGCTGCTGAAGAAGAGTTAGGGATCTTTCCAAGTAAAATAATGTAACTTTATGACAAGCTAGATTAAAGCCTTTTGGATATTTAGTTGATGATGTTGACATACAAGAGAAGAAAATCTGAAATTGCAAAGACAAAATGAAGTAGGAACATGGAATGTAAGAAGCATGAAAACTCCAGTGAAAAGTGAAATGAATCAACTGTACATGGTTACTTATGCATAAAATGGATAGCACTTTGACACTTTAAGTCAGAAGGTCATATTGTTATGTATTCAGGATACAAAAATAAACAGTTGTTTTCACTGACAGTATTTGCTATATACCGTGTATAGCAAAGAAAATACTTGGGTACAGTGCAATTAATGAGCTGATAATATTAACTGCACTGTTTAGACTACGGTAGTTATCCAATAAGATGGGTATGATAATTTAATATGATGATTATCCAAGTTTATGTCTAGCCACTGATGCAACAGAACATGCAAATAAAATGTGTTGCATTGCAGTTAGTGATAGGACTACCAAAGTTGGAAACAGTGTGCAGAAAAATACAATTGCATTGTATGACCTAGAAAACAGAAGTTAAGAATGAGAATCAGTTTCTGCCCATCCAATTATTTCTTCATTAATAACATGTTCTTCAAAATGACCCCTGTAATGAACATTGCCAGATGGAGCACACAGAAATTAAACTGGATATGTTATTGGTACAAGGAGGTGGAAAAACTCAGGTATGTTAGCAAACAAATTGTGAGAGGCTGATTATAGAACAGATCATGAACTGGGCAAGTTCTAAATCAAGCTAGAGCAAAAAAAAAGGTTTCCATAAGTTTCTGTGCATACAGCTACAAAATATGGAATTACTAGGAAGTCCGGAGTGTCACTGATAAAGAACCAGAGAAACTGTGCAATGAAATGAAGGAAGTTGTTAAAGAAGACCATGAAAAAAGATTTCTAAAGAAGCGAAAGCCAAGAAATCAAAATTCTCAAGAAGGAATTTAATGAAGAATACTGTATCAGAAAGTAGTTAGAAAAGACAAGGAGCAGTATTTCAACACCTATAAAAATATCAAAGAAAGAAACAAAAAATCATGACAACTATTTACAAAGTATCTCTGAACTCAGGAGGACACTTGAAAAACACTAACTGATTTAAATTATGGCAGCTGGAAGGAGTATAGTGAAATACTATACAGTAGGCATCTCAATGTAGAAATAAAAGATATTGTTTAATTACAAGAACCTCTAGTACTTGGAAATTAAGTTAATCAGCACTCTGATTACTAAATTCCTCTAAATTAAATTAAATTCAATCCAATCACAAGGCTAGAGGAATTTGTAGAACATTTATGAAAAAAACAGTAAGCAACAGAAGAAGAATCCATAAAGGTTCTAACCAAACTATGGCAGGAAATTTGTAAATGACAGAGTGACCAATAAATTGGAAGCAACTAATCTTCATACCAATACCAAGAAAGGTGATTCAATAGAATGTGCAAACTATCTCATAATATCTTTTTCTGCCCTGACCTCCCAATGTCAGAGGGTAATTATCACAACTGCCATGACACAACAAGCAAAACTTAAAAGCATCAAAATTCACAGTCATATCAAGCCACTGGTTAAGTTTGGATGATATTTTAAATTTAACTTTCTTCACCAAAGCCCTTTTATTTTTCCTGTCCCTGTGTCAGAGATAGGAGAGAGAAAACAGTCTGGGATTATTTTAGTTATTCTGCTGTTGCAGCTCACCCATTCAGCTTTCTCAGTTGTTACTGGCTATCTTGTCATACTATTCTGTCCTGTTTCAATTTTAATTGCTGGACTTCTGTGCCTTTACTTTTCTATGGAACAGGTTTTTTTCATGTTTGGTTTTCTTCTCTTCTTCATACTTCTGGTTCTCTGTAGCTATCTCTTGACTAGTCAACTTTTCCTTGGTTCTTCTCAAAGGCTCTTCCTCCTATTCTCCATTTGATCTGCACTCTTAAATATTCAAGAGGTAAGATCTTATTGTTATATGTAAATTATTATTTATTCAATCAATTACTTCTCCATAAATATTTCCCTTATTTAGAAAATTAAACAGTTAACCTGCAATAAAGACATTTAAAAATTACAGCTAATCAATAAAAGCAGCAGTAAAACAATCTGAGAATGCTTTTAGAAGTAAAATCCAGCAAATAGTGGAGGCTGGTAAAAATTGTATGTGAAATAGGCCTCTTGATAAAAAGTGGGCATATTAAATCCCTTGTATTTATTTCCTTGATTTTGCAATACTGAGTTTTTAAACTTGGGAACAAGCTCCAGTGGATGCCAGAAGATTTACTTCTGATTTATTTTGCTTCTGAGGATACTTGACAGGAGACAATACAAGAAAAAAATGCCAAAATAAATAGTAGTAGTTTTACATTGAAAGGCTATCACTGCAATGCATTCTCAAAGATTTTTACCCAAGATGTGAAATTCTGAGCCCTTTTCCCCATTTTTTAAAAAAAATGTTTGTTAATTACATTTACATGGCTGCCCATCACAAAAAGTGACTCTGAGTGGCATAAAAAATTAATTTGGCAAAATGTTTCCTTGTTCTGGAATAAAAGAAATGTTCAGTAAAATTGGTGTTAGCTTCACAAAATATATACCTTAGAAAATTATTTTCTAAGGTATAAGTTTATTAATTTATAAAAAGCAATGTATGCAACTGCGCATAAATGTGATAATACAAGACACTTGAGGGGTAAATTGATGGTGTTGGTGCAAAGCATTGTTTCTCAACATTATCAACTTAAGAGGTATCGACCTTAACTCCCAGAATTCCCAAGCTGGGGAATTTTTGGATTGAAATCTTAAAGTTACTGAGGTTGAGGGACATCAGTGTAATCAGTGTAATCTATATTTCTTCAAGCTTTTCATGTATTACCATTTCTCATTTCTTTTCTATGTTTGACGCCCCTGGTATAGATGTAGTAACATTTAATTAATTCCAATGTTTGCAGAGCTGATACTGAAATATACTGCTCTCTCCAATACTGTTTTTTGTTGGGATAAAACACCTTCCTTTTTTTTTTTTTTGCTTATGACAACAGTTGTGTTTCTATCTTGTAACAATTATTGTCTCCTAATTTTTAAAATGAGAAGTTTATTTTGTTTTGGCTTCCAAGTGATTGTACCATGTAGAAAAAAAACCCCAACAGTTTTGGATGTTTTCCTTGCGGGGGAATACCCTTCTTTTAAAATAAAATTAATGTGTTAAGCTTACTGGAAACTTAACTCACATCAGAACTGAGGCCTCATTAGCTAATTAAACCTAAAATGTCTGAAGAGCTTTTCATTTATTTACACACAGACACAGACATAGACGTAGACACATGCACACATTTTATAAAATTGTGGTTTGTATTGGAAAAAACCCCTCACAAATATAGCTTCTAACACCTCAAGTTAACAAAAAATTGGAATTTTCTTCATATGGTATACTTACCAAAATCTGTTCCCCAGATCATGTTTTTTGGAAAAGATTTTATAACACGAGTAAATAGAATGGTATACTATTTTGTATTTAGGAATTTGTTATATATCTTGTTTGGATATAGAAAGGATGAAAGCCATTATTATTATTATTATTATTATTATTATTATTATTATTATTATTATTATTATTATTATTATTATTATTATTATTATAGTTGAACACCCATTGAGATGTTTAAATTGAATTTGATATTTCTGATACCTATTGAGTCCTTCCCAATATCTAGATTAGGCTGATGTTATTATTTAATAATAAAGGTATCATTGTTAATGATTGAATATTGACATGGCTTTAATAATGCTTCTGAAATGATAAATTGATATAAGGGTAGTCCACATGCAAAGCAGTGGTATTTATCATGTTAAATACAGGTTTAAATATACATTTGCTAATAAGTAGAAAAAACATATCAGGTCTGGCGCAATAGGATTTTTTTTTTTTGAAAAAAGGAAGGAACATATTAGTTATATCTGTGAAAATTAAAGTTTGTACTTTATAGGAATGCCTTAACTATATATAATATACCAGTAAACATATATGTATGTGAATTGTTTGTTTCCTTTTTATAGCTGTCACATCTTATGAAGATCTTGGTCTCTTTGCATTTGGTTCCCTGGGGAAGGTAATTTCCAAGCTCCTCTTGTAATTAATATGCTGAAATTAAAAAAAGCAAAGGTAAAGTTTTATTGCACTAGACTAGAGCATACTCTAGAGTTCTACAAAGCTCCTGTATGTACACGGAATTTTGTACACATAAGAGAAGGAATATCTTTGTTTATGACTCCCCCAACCCTTTCCCTCATTTTTGTTCTTGCACCTTTTGCACCTCTTGCAGAATAGAATTTTCTTATGTCACTTTCCCATACAGACTGTTACATGGTTGGACTTCAAAAACCAGCAACGGGTTCTCTGCCAGGTTGCTGGGTGGGCATGGCCATGGTGGGCATGGCCTAGTCAGCCTCCTGCACCATGGTGAGGGGGGCATTTTTGCATTCCCTGAGGTCCAGAGGCTTTCCTGGAGCCTCTGGGAGTGTGAAAACGCCCCCCCCGGGCTCCGGATGCTCTAGGGAGGCTGGAAACAACCCGTTTCCAGCCTCCCCAAACTTCCGGGAATCCCATTTTTCTCCCTCCCCAAGCCTCTGTGCGCGCCCTGCACTTATCTGCATCCACAGAGGGCTGCTTGGAGACTCCTGGGAGGGGTGGGG
>JANHFL010003828.1:388039-402553 GCA_032468155.1 Oxyrhabdium leporinum | reverse complement strand
TATGTATTTATTTATTTATTTATTTATTTATTTATTTATTTATTTATTTATTTATTTATTATAAATGTATTTATTTATTTGCATCTCATTTGCCAAAGCAAGTTGCACAAAATTAAGAAGCAATGAAACAGACATGGCATAGGCAGTATTGTGTTACAATGGTACAAGCTGTTCTGATCTAGAACTTAGTTTGTCGGATTTATAAAATATGGTCAGTATGGTTAGCCCTAACTTTCTTCATCTCTCACATTAAGAATTACAGTTTGGTAACCACTTTAAGACAAATTCCAGAAATTGGTAGGTATCCCTGATATAACGTGTTCTTCATAGGCGGGACAAACTATACAGGATGTGGATTCATCCTGTACAGTTTGTGGACCTCCAGATGTTGGTGACCTACATGATGGATAAGGTTGATGAGAGTTATGTTTTAGCAACATCTAGACAGCCACATATTTTGTGCATCCAGGCACAGCAACCTTTTCTACTCTAGGCCTTCAAATGTATTTAACTTCATGAACTTCTTGGTGTTATTTATGTTATTTGTTATTTAAGTTGAAGTCTAACACATCTGGAGATCTTCAGTTTCATAATAGTTTCAGAAGATAACAGTAACCTCAAGGAAACTTTAATTATTTCTTCTACAGATACCTCTGATAAATTTTGAAAGAGTATTAAAATGTTTGCCCTTTATCCTTGGTTAAAAATAATATACCCAATATACACAAGTAATATACTTGTGAGTATATTCATTATAAACAAAAAGCTCAGATTTATTTCTATTCACTGAAATTATAGGAGCAACAAGGAAGAGCTGCATTTTTGAAACTGGTCATTACAAGTTGTATATATTTTTTCTAAAAATAACTTAAAAAATCTGAACAAGGCAAGTGGCAATTATATCCAGAAATATAATTCATATATATGCATGAGACCCCTGTACAAAATAAACATTGGAGAATTAAGTTAAAAACCATAAGCAAAATTGAAAATTAATACTGTTAATAACAAGGACAATAAAACATAATCAACATAGGTTATCAAGATGGCCAAGTATTAATTATAAATCATATCATTTCATTTCCTCAAATGAAAGAAATATGCAAATAGCAATAAAGGAGTATCAGCTAGATTTCTATATTTTTGTTTTAGGGTTTTGTAAAAAAACATTAACATTAAAAAACAATAAAAACGGACAGAAGTGGCTACCAATTTTAATCATGCTAAGCTGAAGCTAATACGTTAACTTTTCACCCTGTTTTAAAATTACAAACAAAAAGCCTTTTCCTTCCATACTCTTAACATATATATTCCATCCAGAATTATTTTTCATCTTTTCAGTCCTGGGTTAGCAAAAAGTCATTTAGAAGCTACCATAAATATCAAATATATAATCTATCTCTGATCAAATAATCCAACTTTGTACTTCTTCCTTTTGTGTTTAACAATCTTGGCCTTCAATTTATTCCAGTAGCGTTGCAAGATTTTATCTTTCATCAGTTTTCAAATCCTTTCCCAAGCTGCTTTGTAAATCCAGTGAAGAGGATGGATTTTTTTTTGTCCAGGATTTTTTTTTTTGTCACAACTGCTATCTTGTCCATGTCCTTTTCTTGATTTCTCTTTTGCATTTCTGGATTTTAGTAATCTTTTTAGTTTTATTATATTCCGTACTTACAAGTTATATCTATATGAGGTATCAGATGCTTTCTTAAAAAGCTCCCATAACGTCTTTTAAAAGTTTAACCATTGGAGTCTGCATACTTTATGTATGCTTTCGTTATTAATATCACAGTCCCTTTTTCAAAGAATTCTCTTAATTAGCTCAAAAGTTATACCAGGGTTGTCCATTAACATTGATAGATGCGCGTCATTTTTTTCCCTTTCTGTCTGGTCCTTTGGTCCCCCTAGTGTTCATCTGCAAAAAAAAAAAAAGAATCTCAGTTCCTAATATGGATTTAATTCCTTTTCAGCTATTTCCCACAGAGATATTATTTAATTATATACTTGTTTTTCAAATCTTAGAGCAAAAGCTCAAAAGTTCCAAAATCCGTCTAGTCTCCTAATCTGTTTATAACTTTCTTATATCAAAATCTTTTCTTTTTCTTTTTGCCAATTATGTATTGCTTTTAAACAGTTAAGTATCTATTTAAAATTTAGTATCAAAGGAAGAAAACTCACCTGGTATCAAATTAAACTCAGCATTGCGAATATCTCACATATTCGTAAAATAATTAAATAGATAATCTAATCAAATTTTCTCCTGTGTGAGCAAGAAGTTGGACTAGAAGACCTCCAAGTTTCCTTCCAACTCTGTTATTCCATTATTTCCAGAAGGGAATAGAAAGTGAGTTCAACTGGGTTAGGCTCCTTTGTAAAGGCTCTGCTGTGCTTGTATCATTTCCCTCAACTCCTGGCATTCAATTCCACAGGGTGACTGCTGTTCTATGATCCACTTGTGAGGAGTTACTATTCAGACTGCTTGTGGGCAATATCTTGGCCTCTCCTTCCCCAGAGAGGTTTTGAAGGATCAGCCTACTTGATAGTTCCTCATTCTTCAATTAATCAGAATAGATCTGGAAGGGACCTTAGAGGTCTTTTAGTCCAACCCTCTGCTCAAGCAGGAGACCCTATACCATTTCAGACAAGTGACTGTCCAGTCTCTTCTTAAATACCTCCAGTGATGAAGAACCCACAACCTCTGATGACAAGCTGTTGTACTGGTTAATTGTCCTCACTGTTAGGCAGTTTCTCCTTAATTCCAGATTGTTTCTCTCCTTCATTAGTTTCCATCGATTGTTTCTTGTCCTGGCCTCTCGTGCTTTGGAAAGTAAGTTGCCCCCCTCCTCTTTGAGGCAGCCATCAAATGCTGGAATACTGCTGTCATGTTCCCCATAGTCCTTCTTTTCTCTAGATTAGCCAAACCCAAATCCTGCAACTGTTCTTCATATATTTTAGTCTCCAGGCCTTTAATCACCTTAGTTGCTCTTTATTGTGGCCCGCCAGCAGACTCGGACAGTGAGAAGGTTGGGGAAGAACATGGGCCAGTCCATGAGTCTGAGGAAGGCTCTGATGAGTGCTCTGCATAAAAGGCAGAGATGGGCCAGGGCCATCTGACAGTTATCAGCTGCCTTCCGAGTCGGAGATCAGTGGGGCAGAAGAACAGATGGAGCCTGTTCCCGATATATGCATGCGCAGAACTGCCAGGAGAAGGAAACAGTTAAGGAACAAGGGTCGACTTGGGAGTAAAGGCACAGGTGGATGGTGAATGGCTTCTCCCATAGGGAATAAAGGGGAGTGAAAGGGGAGTGGTGTTTTTCAGGAGACAATTAGTTCATTTAATTAGTGTGAAGATTTGTTCGTGACTATCAGAGACTCCTGGCCAAGTATTTTCTTGTACAGCATTGTGCTTGGAAGCTATAATTTAGCTTGGAAGCAGCTCTCCAAACCTGATAAGGTCTGTGGTTGTAATTTACCCTTGAAAGACTGTTTGCCAGGACTTTGCTGGATGTGAATGATAAGAATTCACATTAGCCTAATAAAAAGGGGCTTTGTCGGGACAAGGAGTCTGCTTCATGATTTCGTGAAGCCTAGGTCAGAACAGTTTCAAAAAATCCCAGGCTTGGAAATTAGGCATGTTTGAAGTAAATAATAGGTCAGAGGAAGATCCTAGATGTAATCTATATTTGGGGCACTGAAAAGAATAGATTTTTCTCTATTAAATAGTGAGAAACATGTATAGAGATAAACTGATAAAAAAACAAAAAATAGATATTATTCCCTGCTTTCTAGTGAATCAAGGAGTTGTATAGACTTAACAACTTCTGATGATTAATGATGCTCAGAGAACAGTCCCCAAAAGTACAGAGGGCTGAAATGCAAGATGTCAATAGAGAAGCAGAATTAACTTGCTTTTAGTCCAAGGAAGAGAAGGCTGACAACTTGTTGTCAGTTTGTTCAAAGCTGACTTAAAAGGACAATGGCAATCACTGAATTAACTTGATCACATAGAGATCAAATAAAAGATTAAGAAATAAAATGCAGAGTTCATGTGTAGAAGGAAACTGCATTGACAAGTTTGGCAGCAAATCTTTTTTCCCTATCTGATCAACTATCAAGAAAGTTACCATTCAGAATCTTCTAGCCTTCTCTTTCACAGCCTGCTAGATATTGTTAAACCATCATTCTAATCAGCATTCCTCACTACCAGGACTGTCTAAAAAATAGAGTTAAGCCGCAATTTCCCAAACTTTTTCAGTTCATGATACCTTTAGTGTCCTTGTAATTTTTTTCCTGGCACCCCACAATTACTAAACTGCACTATAGTGCCAGGGGCCTGCAAGCAAACTCACAAGATAGTTTAATTTTAAAGGGAAACAAATTGACCTCAGTATCTGTCAGAAATTTTGGTGATCCTTTAATGCTGTTTTTTATCATTGGTTTGTCTAGCACCATAAAATAAAAAATAAGACAGGTTAAGTGGCTGTGTTAAGACTCACAGTTACAGTCGAGGTGACTGACTTCCAAATAGATCATGTTATTTTATAAATGTGATTTATATATGTTCTTTTTTATCATTAGTTGTAGATTAAAATTACATGACTGTATGTATAAATTATACTAGGCCTGAAGGTATCATAATATATAGTAATTAGAATATAAAGATGAATGTTAAAGGAAATTAACTCAGTCATAATTTGCTTTCCAAAGGGTAGAGAAAATTGTCAAATGTGCAAGAAAGTATGATATACTCTTATAAAGTAGACTCTGCTACCACTCCAGCTGGGATGCCTTTAAAGTCAGTTACAATCCAGGGTATTTTTGAGAATCTTTTAACTGGCCACATGCAGAATAATGGATAAAAAAACCTGTCGGAATCAGTGGCAAGAGGACAAATTACATAGAATTGTTGATGATTTATTGGATAACACTCCATATTTATCTTTAGGGAATCCCTCCCTCCCTCCACCCTCTCTCTCTCATGTTGATATGTCCCCTACCCATGCTTCAATTGTCTTTTAACCCAGTTTGTCCTCACTTTTCCCATTCTATTTTTGTTGCCTTGTTTCATATATTCTGTTTCTGATTAAATGCAGATATGTGGTTATGTATGTTGAATGGATGATAGTGATTAAATAAATAGATGTAGAGAAAAAGAAGATTGCTGTACGAGCAGATGTTTAATGCAATAGACGCTTAGGATACCCTTTTAAAAAACCTATCATTTAATATTATTTCCATTTAAAAGTATACTCTTTTCTCCCCAATTTCAGTGAGAAGCTGAGTTTCTGTCAAGCAGAACATCTGTCTGCAAGATAATAATTTCTTGCCTTGAGCAGGAACAGCTCTTGCCAAATTCTCAGAAAAAGCTTTCTTTGAAAACAGTTGAAACTGTCCCTAGAGTTCAAGATCTCTTTTGTTGTGCTACTGCCTGACCTCCTGGGATCTTCTTAGATTCAGCTTAACCATAACTGTTCAAAAATAATTGTATGGCAATCAATGTAAATATCCTTCTCCTCCCAGCTCTAACCCATCATCCCACTGGCCCTCATCTGGTTCCTCCTAAATGGAAGATAAAATAGAGGAATTGGTAAGCATTTTTTTTCAAAAGCATTCATGGTTATTACTCTGGAAGTAAAAGTATCTACAGAATATAACTAAGGAAGTCCTGTTGGTATTCTCTAAACGTGGGCAAAGTTAATATATACCAGCCCTGGCTTTTTTAGGATTTTTTCCCCCAGAGATTTAAAGTGGATGATATTAGATCGCCACCTATTGGCAATTCTTCAGTACTGTTTTTTGGGAAGCAGTATTACATGCTGTGAATTTCAAAGGGTAATAAATATATTGTCGTGATATTGAATTATTTGCAGGATATTTTTGTTGCAGCATTTTAAAATGGCTTTAAACTCAGTGAATGGAGGAAAGCTTTAAAAAGTGCAACTACACACTGTTACCAATATATAGAGAAAAATAATGTTTTATCGTTAGAAACTACAGAAATTGATTCTCAAATCCTCAAGCTATGGTTATAGTAGGACCACATGGTTGTATGCAATAAAATTATAGTTATAATCTACAGGTATTCCTCAACTTACAACAGTTTGCTTAGTGACCATTTGAAGTTACAATGGCACTGAAAAAAGTGACTTATGTCCATTTTTCACATTTATGACCATTGCATCATCCCCATAGTCATGTGTTTTACATGCAGATGCTGGTTCATATTTATGACAATTGCAGTATCTCGGAGTCATGTTGCAACCTTCTGACCAGCAAAGTCAATGGGGAAGCCAGATTCACTTAACAACCATGTTACTAATTTAACAACTGCAGGTATTCATTTAACAAATGTGGCAAGAAAAGTCATAAAATGGGTCAAAAGTCACTTAACAAAGTTCTCACTTAGCAACATAAATTTTAGGTTCAATTATGGTTGTAAGTCAAGGACTACCTGTATGGCTTAGTAAGATTTTTAAACAAAAGGAAAGGAAGGGTTTTATTTATTTATATAATTATTTATTGTCCCTTCTGATATCTATACAGTAGGTATTAGGAAATGTTGTAATAAAAACATGTAGAGTTGGATGTTAGCAATAAACTCTGTTTACCCAAACACCTAAATGCTGAATTGATGGTTGGATAGAACCCACTGTAGGAGCCTAGATAATTTATTGTTAGTGGGGATAATCTCTAAATATAAACTGAATAATTACTGGATCCTTCTTTCACACAGCACTTCCATATCAATTCCATTTTCACTCCCTAAATTTGCAGAAGTAATGTGGAGGTGAACTCTGATTGCAAAGTCTTTCTAATTAGACAGATTAGGAAAGCTAATTCATGCCAGAAAATGTTAACATTGTTAAGGTTAGTTGCAGAATGCAGGAAATAAGATGTAGCATGTCTTTGCTCTTAGCCATCCTTAAATCCAAAGTACATGCATAAAATGTCAGGTAGTGGAGGAGGGATAAAATAGATGGGAATGAAAAGAAAACTATTTTGCATAGGAGACATAAACTAACCAAAACCACAAAAACTTCCATTTTTGACAAGGCAAAGAGAGAGAGGGGGGGAGGGAGAGAGAGGGAGAAGGAGAAGGAGGTGAAGGAATGTGATGTTCCTCTGAGTTCTGGACATCAGAAATTCCCAGGTGTTTTGGGAAGTAGATCTATTCCTTATTACGTTCTTTATTCCAGTGGCCCCCAACCTTTTGGGCACCAGAGACCGTTTCTGTTGAGAGAGGTTTTTCTGCGGACCGGAGGGGTCGTGGTTTCATGTTCTGCCTGCATCCCACAGATGGGGTTTCACTTGTTTGCACAGACTAGTTTTTGGCATGCCATGGACCAATGCCGGTCCACGGATCAGGAGTTGGAGACCCCTACTTTATTCCATTACATGGAAACATGAAAACAAACTCTTGTTTCACTGATAATCAATTCAGCATTTATAAGAAAGTGACAATAAAAAGAACTTTTGGAACTTTAGATTTGCGTAGATTTTGCAAGATCATAAGAAAATGCAATGCCAAGAAAGAGGGATTATGCACAAAATCTGCATTCTCTCTTACATGACAGATACCACTACACTTTCATGATTGTTGCAAAGAAGCATTGGACAAAAAGATAATCACTAGCCCTGAGGTTGTTACCTAGTTTGAGTAATGAAACATTTGCAAAAAAAACGGGAAAAAAAACAACCACAACCCAGCTCAGAGAGTACCAAGAACCACTCAAAAAGATAATACTGGCAATCCAAAATGTTTTTTGCAAAATTCCCCTTTGCTGATTTCTTTTATCTCACATCTAAGTAATTACTTATCCTGTAGCTTAAGCAAGATAAATTATTCTTCTCTTATCTTCACTGACTTGTAAATTCCCAGTGGTATGACAAGTGTCAGCATATATGGTCTACTCAAAGCCAATGCAGAAAAATAATGGTTTTCAGCATGCCTCTCTGAGGATAGGAACTTATGACCTCCGAACTACTGAGACTGATAGATCAAACCACTTGTGCTCATGGCATATATCATGTTGTGTGTGTGCTGTCATGTCCAATTGTGATGAATAGTTATAAGATCAATACAACTGTGATGAAGCTATTTTTCTAATGAGTCATGTATATGCTGACTCCTCCAGATAAGAGAGAAGGGGTAAGGGGAGGAGAACTGAAGAAAGTAATACAGAAAACAGACAATTGTGTCACAAAATTAATACCCTATAATATAAGAGCTAACAGTTTAAATTAGGCCAGCAGGTAAGAGATTCCCCATTCCTTTGTAATTCTAAGTTATTTAATATAAGGCTTTAGACTGTTTAAAGCACTTCACACGTGCTATCTCAATTTTCTTTCAATAACTCATAAAAACGAAAGAGTTCTTCCAGATTTGGCCCTAAACCTATGCAATCCAGGTTTACCGGTGACCAGATATTTTGTTGGTTTTGTTTTTGTTCAGGTATTATATTACCCATGCTCCACATAAGTTGATCAGTGTAAAGAGTAAAGAATAAAGAGTAAAAAAGAATCCCCAATAATCATGTTTGTACACTATTGATAACATATCCTAAAACTTCTAAGAAAGTGGGCTTCATTATAGTTTCCTGGTAAAGTTTTTCTTGATTTAAGTACTGCTTTGATTAGTCAAATTCATCTACCCAAAGTTGTCTAGTCTAGTCCTCACTGTAGAGTCAGGTATCTAATGCTGAATTTCTAGCACAGAAATGAAGGGTGAGGGAAGGAGCACTAATAATGATCAAGCATCCACTGTTATCATACATATGAGCTTTAAATTCTACTGTCAATAGTCACTAGTTGCTATGGAATGTTTTACTGAGAACTAAATTCTTAAACTCTGCATGTCAATAATATTTGGGCAGTAGGACAAGTTAATATAGCATGCAGTTTTATTTAATCTTTTTTAAAAGTCAAAATGCATTTACGTTTTCAAAACGCCCTCAGTGGGTGGTTTCATTTCCTGTAAGTATGTTTCTTCTCAAATCGGCGAAAAAGAAAGTATAAAAAGCATACTCACTGTTGAAGGAATGAATCTATCCATTGTTGAATATTGAGACAGACTGTTACTAACAGTATTTATTTTTTATATAATCAGAAGATGGGATTTCAGGTGTCTTATTTACTCATCCTAGTATGTATCCTCAGTGGTAAGTTCTTTCCATAAAATGATGATATCTGGGTGTATGAATTTGCTTTTTCAGTTCCTTGTTAGAGCACAAGGTAGTGTACATGGTTATTGTTTTTGTTTAAATACAAAATTATATTTTCTGGCTCAAAGTGCTAGATCTTTGTTCTTATAAGGTGTTTGTTCTACTAAGAACCAAATTAGTTTAATTGCATTATGAATTTTCTAAAAAGTGAAGAATTAAAAGTTTGTTGGTATTATGGAATTAAACTATAAATGTTCTTAATTAAAGAATGAAATCATTATCAGCTCATTAGTGGATCGAATAAGCTAAGCAAACTTAGACTCAAAGACTACCTTGAAGATACAATCAGGAAATCTTGTCTGTAGGCTTGTCTGGGAAATCCAGAGGAGTTTGGGAGAAAAGGAATATATATATATATATACACACACATACCCAGGGAAAAAAGGCAAAACTAATTCTGAACTAAAAAGAAGCTACATGGAGAAGTTCAGGAAGTCACCAGGAATTAAGCTTGACCCTTGTTTTACTTAATAATTCAATAAATACTTGAATTATTTATTATTTTGGTGCTCCTATAAATGTAGATTTTGCCCTAAATGTTAGAGAAAATGTCTTTCAAATGAGGACATGAATTGTCCATCTGTGTTAACTGCATTATTGTAGTGAAGCTTGCATGATGTATCCTTCCCACAATGCAGTTTAATTGAGCATGAACAGGAGATCATTCTGGGATGTGACCTAAATCAATGCAAGAAAAATGTTTTTGATGCTAACAGTCTGATTTTATCCCCTGCTCATGCATGAGAAGATAAGCAGGTAGTGTAACCAGATGATTCTCTATATAGGATATTAGCCTAATACAGACCAAACAGTCAGACGTCTGCCAGCCAGTCTTAACAACTTTGGCCTGATAATAGAGCATTCCTAACTTGAAAGAGAAAGTACAAAGAGTAGCAACACATTTTAAAATAAAAAAGCTATTAATAAAAGTTACCTATTAAAATATTTATTCTTAATGCCCTGTGTGTTGCACTTTGATCCTCCATATGAATGAAAGATACTTACAAGGAAGAATTGCCTGTGCCAAGTGTTGTCAAAAGTAGAGCAGCTTCCTAAAACTAAGATGCTAAAAAAAATACATCATTCTTTGAATTTCCAGGCCTATTTATACTGCTCTTTTTATATCTTTATGTTTAGAAATATACACCTGCTTGTTTAAATTTTAAGTTAAGGTTCAGTCCCATCATGCTGGAGCTCAGGATAAAGCAGAATTTTATATTAAGAGTACAAAGCCAGTTTGGTTTAATTAAAAGAGACCAGACTTGAAGGCAGGATGTTGTGAGTTCTAGTCCTGATTTAGGCTGTAGGCAGGCTGGATGACTTTCAGCCACTGATTCTTTCTCAGTCTAACCAGGGGTGGACTGCTGGGGGTTCGTGGGGGTTCAGGCGGATCCTTAGTGAAGATTCTGTGGGATCGCCGGACCCCAAATCCCACTCCTGACTGGCCACACCCATTCCACCCTGTCCCTCTTGCCCCTCCCAGGAGTCTCCACGTGGTCCATTATGGATGCAGGTAAGTGTAGGCCGCATGCGGAGGCTCAGGGAGGGAGAAAAATGGGATTCCTGGAAGTTCAGGAGGCTGGAAACAGGTCATTTCCAGCCTCCCTAGAGCATCCAGAGCCAGGGGGGAGGCCATTTTCACACTACCAGAGGCTCCAGGATAGCCTCTGGACAGCGGAGGCTCGCGGAAGGCAAAAAAATGGGATTCCCGGAAGTTCAGAGAGGCTGGAAATGGGCCTCCGGACCTCAGGGAAGGTGAAAACGCCCCCCCCCATGGTGCAGGAGGCTGACTAGGCCACGCCCACCATGGCCACGCCCACCCAGCAACCAGGCAGAGAACCCATTGCTGAGGTTTTTGAAGCCCACCCCCGAGTCTAACCCACCACCCAGGATTGTTGCTATGTGGAAAATAAGAGGAAGAAGGAGTATTAGGTAACTGCATTGAGCTATTTATACAAATAACAAAGGTGGCATTTAAAGAAATCTGGGGGGGGAAATCCTATTATTCCAGGACTGCATGCAGTCTTTTTCAAAATCTTGGTTGTGACTCCAGAGGACCTGTACAGTTTGCCATCAAAGTTAAAGCCTAATGTGATAGAACGGGGAGGAGCATTTAAATGAGTTGCATTTAAATATTTTAAATTTTCATTTAGTTTTGTCAGGTTTCTACCCATTTTTGGCAGTGGAACCTTTGATAACATGGGCTGACTAAGGCTCTACATTAGCAGTGGGGTGACCCATGTTGTAGTCACTCTTTTACATGGTAACTTGGTGACTTTGGGACATTGTCATCTACAGTTATTTGCTCTGTACAGAGCCAAAATCTTTAATATACTTACTTATAAATAATATAAATATTATGTGATATTTATTTATAACTGTTTTAAATTATAAATTATAACTATAAGGGTATGGAGCTTTTTTTTTTTCCAATGAGAGCATCAAACAGGGAAAGGCTAAGTTAATCCAATGACTATTATACATCACTGTGATAATATGCCCACTATATTTATTTGTAGGATGTTCTGCAGTTATAATTACAAATGAAGAAACTGTCTGTGCTTTGGCTGGTAGCAGTGTGACTCTAAACTGCAGCATCTTGCAAAGAAATGAAACCCATGTAACACAGATTCAGTGGTCTAAATATGCTGATGGTCAATCAAAAATAATAGCTGTATATAACCCTCTCTATGGTACAAAATATACTGAAGCGGCCTACAACAATACAGCAAGTTTTAAGAAAGGCTTCCGTGATTGTTCGATCGGATTCAGAAGGACTTCTAAAGAGATTAATTCTGTAGCAAACAACCTAGAATGCAACCACTGGGTTCTACAACTGAAGAATGTCACGCTTGAGCTCTCTGGCTCCTATGAATGTATTTTTACCACATTTCCATCTGGAACAAGCAGCTCAAAAATACACCTTTTTGTTAAGAAAAGAGGTAAGTACAGTAATAGATTTTTTAAAAAGAAATGTGGAAAAAATATACAATAAAGTAATGTAACGTAACTCTAAATTGAGGAGGGAAACCTGATGTGGTCTCAGAGTTGCCATACAAGTCAAATTATCAATTTATTATCAGCATTGTTATTTTTTATATATATATTGTCATTGCTACTGTTTTTTATTTTCCTTAAAACTGACTTGACATCATGTGACTGCTCTCAGTAAATGCAAAACTTGGATACTAAAAAATTTCAAGCTCTACTCTTTTTATTTTTATGATCCTATTGGTTGCGTGTGTGCTTGTATTATAGATGTTTTGTTGTAAATGATATAAGCTGATAACTACTGACAAGAATTAGAAATGATTCTTACGCAGAAACTATAGAGAAAATGCTACAAATGGGAGGGGACATTAAGCCAAAACGTGGGTCAGAGGTCTAGTATTAAATGTTGCAGTGAATGCAGTACTGTAGGCTACTTCTGCAGATTGCTGGCTGCCAGCAGTTTGGCAGTTTGATTCCCACCGGCTCAAGGTTGACTCAGCCTTCCATTCTTCTGAGGTCAGTAAAATGAGGACCCGGATTGTTGGGGCAATATGCTGACTCTGTAAACTGCGTAGAGAGACCTGTGGAAAGCACTGTGGAGTGGTATACAAGTCTAAGTGCTACTGCTATTAAGCAAAAGAGTTCCTATAGTCTGGCAATATCACATGGTAGTTTATAACATGGAATATTTATATGGTAGCTTATAACATGGTGGTTTATAACATGGAATGTTATAAAACTTAAGATCAGTATTTATAGTCATTATAACCAGGCATCCAGTTAGATAACTGGGTAAAATGGCTATTACGAATACCCCCAGGAACATCAACTCTGTTACCCACCTTCGTGCCATCAGCAAAAAGATAAACTTTATCTAACAATCCTACTGTTATATATCACTTATAAATACATTGAACAGGACCTAGGACTGAGTCTTTTGGTACACTACTTGTGACTGATCTCTGTTCAGGCAGTGCCCCATTAACAACCACACAATGGGATTTACCCCTGAGCCAACTGTTAGTGCTTATCCACTGGATCACCTAATAGTTAACCCCTGGCCCGTACAGCTTTTTTACAAACTCGTTATGTGGAACTGAATCAAAAGCTATGCTAAAATCAAGATAGTTTAAGTCCACAGCAGCACCTTCGTCCAATACATTTGGGACATATGGTAGTTTAAAATAGTCACTCAGATTAGTTTGACAATTTTAATTGAGGGACCATATATCATAACCAAGACAGATCTACACACCAAATGGAAACAACACCAGTCTATCTCAGAGCTTAGGTTATTTTTTAAAATCTAAATATTAGTAAAGCTAAGGTAATCTAAATACTGTGGCAGATGTTTTTCCAGAAGTTAGGTGCTACAACAGAGAAGGCATGCTTCCTAGTTAAAGTTGCTTATGAAATGAGACACAAATCTGCCAAGTTTATGTATTTAGGGTAACCATGGAAGAATGCATGGACTAGTCCGCAGTTGCTTTTATACAACATTATTCTTTTGTGGTAGGTCTTTTATTTGATATTGTTGAGGGTTTTCTAGAATTGGTTGTTCAGTTTTTCCACTATCTTTGTGAATGGTAGGTTTCTCTGCCATTTTTCTTTTGCTTTTTGGATGAACTATGTTCTGTCAATGTTAATTGTGTGCATAATTTATTACAAGTATTGAGATAATTTGGTACTTTTTAATGTTTTTAAGATCTCTCTTTCTTCTACCCTGATGTTCTATGCCTATTTGACCAGGGGTATAATAAAAATATACAATTGAATTGAAAACCCAATATTGCATTAATATTTCACAGTATACGGTAGAATTCAATATACCATATTTTTCAGAGTATAAGATGCTCTGAAGTATAAGATGCACCTTAGTTTTTGGGGACGAAAACAAAAAAAAATATCTGCCTCTGCTTACCTGCCTCAGTATTCATCTGGCTAGGTCCTTGCAGCAAATAGCAAACAACCTGGTCAGCTTTAGCACATTATTGCAGCCTAATTCAACACAAGCAGCTGATTGGCGGGTGGATCGGCCTCCTGGAATACCCCCCATCAGCTATTCCGGGCTGCAGGGATTGCCACAGACCATCACTACCTTTGTGCCTCACGTTTTTTGCCTCTGTGCCATTTCTTTTCAGCCTATGAATGCTCTATTTAAGCCCCCTTCAAGGCTGCGGGGATCGCCACAGCGCATCGCTGCCGATCGCCACCTTCACGCATCGTGTTTTCGGTCTCTGCACACCCTGCTTTTGGCTTCTGTGCATCATGTTTTTAGGTGGTTTCAGGCAGTGGGGATCCC